>VMBQ01002506.1:56936-67679 GCA_007657795.1 Dreissena rostriformis | reverse complement strand
TGACCAATGGACAGCGAATTTAAAATTAGATTAAATGCAATACCTGACAAAGAAATGTTTTATTGCGTCATACGCAGTCATGTAAAAAACGTGTTTCACGGGGACTTTCTGAAACCGGGCAAAAATGAAAATGAATTTCTGTTAACAATTACTCGGGGTTTGCATGTAAATAAATCGTCTGGATTATTAAATTAATTTCTCTCACACGTAATGAAAGATTAAACATACAGAAAGATCTTTTTAATTTATCAAGCATGTATAGCATATGTTAAACGATAATACAGATATAGTTTACACACATTTACATTTAATTAACTTTAATTTGACAATTATACGGGTACCGTAATTATACCGCACTTATAGCGCATTGAACCACCATACAATAAACACTGACACGCTAGTTTTTCACACCTTTTTTGACATTACACAACAGATTAACACCAATTGCCTGCCGAGTGTCGTTTAACCTCTAAGGGATTAAAATCGGTTAAACGGACTGTTGAATACAGCAATCAAGCTGTGAGCGCCGCCATCTTTGAAGTTTTCTGGGAATGCATGAAGTTGTTGCATAAAATGGAAGGTTGGAGGAAAAACGGGATCCAAGCACCCCCCGCGTTATATTGGATACAGCGTTATAACGGATCGCGTTATAAAGGATCTATTGTGTATAAAAATCGTGCATACTCACTTTAAGGTTTTTTGAAAGGTGCAGGTAGTTTATTATTTACAAGAACTTATTAATTAATTAAATTTAAAATGTTACAGTAATTGTTTTTTATATATTTATATAAATTTTTATATGGTTCATAAAAGGGTCCTGAAATGTGGTTTATAAAGGGGCCAGACATGATGTTTATAAAGGGAACAGTCATGTGAATGATAAAGGGGCTCGACATGGGGTTGATCAAGGGGCCATACATATGGTTGATCAAGGTGTGTGTGTGTGTGTGTATATCGAAGTTTATGAGATCCTTCTGCGCTTGAGGCTGCATTATGTGTGGACTCAGAATCAGTCCCAGCACTCTTATCTAATAAACTTACTAGACTCACCAACGTTGGGACAAATGTTTGAATTATAGCTATAATTTCCAGCTATTTAGTTGAAACTGAAAGATTTTCAATTTTGATGTGTTCTTGTGTTGTGGGATAAAGCCAGAGTACTTTGAGGAAACCCCAACTGTATGGTATGATGACCACCAGCGAAACTCACACGCTTCTTGAAAAAGGGGATTGAACCAGGGTCGCTTTATATGTGAGATCAAGGGGGCAGAAGTGTGATTCACAAAGAGGCTGGACATGTGGTTGATAATTGGGCCAGAATTTTGGTTGATGAAGTTGTCAGAAGTGTGGTTGATAAAGGGGCCAGACATATGGTTGATAAAGGGGCCAGACATATGGTTGATAATGGGGCCAGACATATGGTTGATAAAGGGGCCAGACATATGGTTGATAAAGGGCCAGACATATGGTTTTAAAGGGTTCGGATATGTGATTGATAACGGGACCCTACATGTGGTTGATCAAGGGGCCAGAGTTTGGTTGATAAAAGGGCCAGAATTGAGGTTGATGAATTGGCCAGAAAAATGGTTGATATCCTATTTAGTATTCCTGAATGAGACATTAATTATGACATGCCCTGAGTGTGCTTCTCATACTGATGGCGACCAAATGATTGTACCCTCTATAATACCTGTCAAAATCCTTTAGATCTTTATTGCTAAAATTCTTTTCAAGTTCAAATATTAATAGAACATTTGATAAGACAAGAATTGCAAGGAATGAAGCGTTATTCAAGTTCTATTATTAATGAAACTTGAATTACAGTTTGGTTCCTTGAAACTGAAAACAGATTCTAGTTGTATTCCAGTGTAATCTTCCCAGATTAAAAAAAACTTTCTGGAATGGCAGATACGTGATTCTGTTGTTGCAGTTGAGCTGCACACATGATATGTTGTTATCTACAGAACTGTCAGGATGGTATGTTTTGTTGATGGCATGGATTAGCATGAAGATAAGACAAGATACTGCCTGAGATTTACCCAACAGAGAGATTGTCTTCTGTGAACAGATGCTGATGCCACTCTTGTGTAAGCCTATCCCAAACAGAGATGCTCCTTCATTAGCCCGTTTCTGCAGCTATTTTAAGAACACTAACTGTTTTATTACACCTTGCAACGTTCAGATTTCTATGGGCTTATGGGTGCAGAAAACTGTTATTCAAGCGTTCTTACCATTTCGATGTTGATGATGTTTGAAGCCGTAGCTATTGCACGTCTGAATCATGTAAACCTGAGATAAATGCCTGCGTCCCATTGGTGCAAAAAGGTACTATGTGCAATTTAAATGACTCATGGTACCTTTTTGCCTACTTTGAATAAGGTTTTGAAAAAAAATATATATGTATGGGTCCTCCTCAAAATCAACAAGGTTTACACAGTTGTCCTAAGCATGCAGATTTAAATGGATTTAAAACATTCTGGTCCCTCCCTATTGCAGTGATGATAATAGTGAGGAATGGAACATTCTGGTCCCTATTGCAGTGATGAAAATAGTGAGGAATGGAACATTCTGGTCCCTATTGCAGTTATGATAATGGTGAGGAATGGAACAATCCGGTTGATGGAACATTCTTGTTGGATTCGCATTAATAAAATGTCAACAAAAATGACCAAAACATTCTTGTATCTTTTTTAGCTCACCTGATTGCTCAGGTGAGCTTTTAGGATCGGTCTTTGTCTGTCGTCCGTCTGTCTGTACGTCCGTCCGTTGTTCACATTGGTTTGTAAACACTCTAGAGGCCACATTTCTTGTCCGATCTTCATGAAACTTGGTCAGAAGATTTGTCCCAATGATGCCTCAATCGAGTTTGAAACTGGGTCATGCTGGGTCAAAAACTAGGTCACTTGGTCAAAAAAAAGAAAAACCTTGTAAACACTGAAGAAGTCATATTTCATGCCCAATCTTTATGTAACTTTGTCAAAATGATTGTCTTAATGATATGTTGGTTGAGTTCAAAAGTGGTTCCGGCCCGTTGAAAAACATGGCCGCCAGTGGGCGGGGCAGTTTTTATGCTCTCCCAAAATTTTTGGGGGGAGCATATAGACGCCGCTTCGTCTGTCCGTCCGTGCGTGCGTCCGTGCACAATTTTTGTCCGGGCTATTTTTCAGCAACTAATTAACGGAATTCAATGAAACTTTATGGGAAGCTTCACTACCAAGAGTAGATGTGCATATTATCAGCGGGTTCTGGTCGGATGATTTGAAATTTGCCATTAACTGTACATATAGTTTAATTCTTGTCCGGCCTATTTCTCAGCAACAAATGACCAGAATTCAATTAAACTTTATGGGAAGATTCACTACCAAGAGGAGATGTGCATATTATCAGCCGGTTTTGGTCGGATGATTTTTCACAGAGTTATGGGCCTTTGAAATTTGCCATTGTACATATAGTGCAATTCTTGTCCCAGCTATTTCTCAGCAACTTATTACGGGAATTCAATGAAACTTTATGGGAAGCTTCACTACCAACAGGAGATGTGCATATTATCAGCCGGTTATGGTCGGATGATTTTTCACAGAGTTATGGCCCTTTGAAATTTTCCATAGTACATATAGTGCAATTCTTGTCCGAGCTATTTCTCAGCAACTTATTACGGGAATTCAATGAAACTTTATGGGAAGCTTCACTACCAACAGGAGATGTGCATATTATCAGCCGGTTATGGTCGGATGATTTTTCACAGAGTTATGGCCCTTTGAAATTTTCCATTGTACATATAGTGCAATTCTTGTCCGAGCTATTTCTCAGCAACTTATTACGGGAATTCAATGAAACTTTATGGGAAGCTTCACTACCAACAGGAGATGTGCATATTATCAGCCGGTTATGGTCGGATGATTTTTCACAGAGTTATGGCCCTTTGAAATTTTCCATTGTACATATAGTGCAATTCTTGTCCGAGCTATTTCTCAGCAACTTATTACGGGAATTCAATGAAACTTTATGGGAAGCTTCACTACCAACAGGAGATGTGCATATTATCAGCCGGTTATGGTCGGATGATTTTTCACAGAGTTATGGCCCTTTGAAATTTTCCATTGTACATATAGTGCAATTCTTGTCCGAGCTATTTCTCAGCAACTTATTACGGGAATTCAATGAAACTTTATGGGAAGCTTCACTACCAACAGGAGATGTGCATATTATCAGCCGGTTATGGTCGGATGATTTTTCACAGAGTTATGGCCCTTTGAAATTTTCCATTGTACATATAGTGCAATTCTTGTCCGAGCTATTTCTCAGCAACTTATTACGGGAATTCAATGAAACTTTATGGGAAGCTTCACTACCAACAGGAGATGTGCATATTATCAGCCGGTTATGGTCGGATGATTTTTCACAGAGTTATGGCCCTTTGAAATTTTCCATTGTACATATAGTGCAATTCTTGTCCGAGCTATTTCTCAGCAACTTATTACCGGAATTCAATGAAACTTTATGGGAAGCTTCACTACCAAGAGTAGATGTGCATATTATCAGCGGGTTCTGGTCGGATGATTTGAAATTTGCCATTAACTGTACATATAGTTTAATTCTTGTCCGGCCTATTTCTCAGCAACAAATGACCAGAATTCAATTAAACTTTATGGGAAGATTCACTACCAAGAGGAGATGTGCATATTATCAGCCGGTTTTGGTCGGATGATTTTTCACAGAGTTATGGGCCTTTGAAATTTGCCATTGTACATATAGTGCAATTCTTGTCCCAGCTATTTCTCAGCAACTTATTACGGGAATTCAATGAAACTTTATGGGAAGCTTCACTACTAACAGGAGATGTGCATATTATCAGCCCGTTATGGTCAGATGATTTTTCACAGAGTAATAGCCCTTTGAAATTTTCTATAAACTGTACATATAGTGCAATTTTTGTCTGGGCTATTTCTCTGAATATATAGTGCAAATAAAAAATTGCACTTTGTTATGAAAGTGTATCCAGTGATATTTTTACTAATTTTCTCATCTGAGTCCTGGGACTTGATAACTTGCAAATCTATGAGTACCCAAATTGAAAGAACGAGTCCAAATATTAAACTATATTATATTTTAGTCAATCCATTTTTGCGACTTACATAATTTGAAACTTTGCATTGCCAGAGGTTTTTGTGAGTCAAGGACGCAGGACTCGCAGGTAAACAATCACTTTGTATCATATAATTGTGCACAAAATAATAATTTATAATACAGCATGTGTATTTCAATGATTTAAAAACAAATGATGGTAATAAATGCAAGTAAAGTTCATGTCTAAAATTAATATTATTATCATTTTTGATTATATAACTGTTGTGAACATAGTAGTGTTACTTGTTAGATCCATTCATGTTGCCTTTATTGTGTAATTATTTCATTGACTTTGGTTGCTGTTATAAGGCATGTCATTGTCTTATAGACTTTCACAGGTTAACATATGATTTATTGGCATATTTAATTGCTTCATAGACATTGGGTATTTTATTTAATTGGCTCATGTTATTGTCCCACAGACTGTGGTTACCTTATGAATTATTTGCCGATTTTATTGTACCACAGACTGTGGTTACTTTATGATTTATAGGCTGATGTTATTTGTTCCACATATACTACGGTTGGTCCCAGACTATGGTTACCTTATGAATTATTGGCTGATGTTATTTGTCCCACAGACTGTGGTAACCTTATGAATTATTGGCTGATGTTATTTGTCCCACAGGCTGTGGTTACCTTATGATTTATAGGCTGATGTTATTTGTCCCACCGACTACGGTTACCTTATGATTTATAGGCTGATGTTATTTGTCCCACAAACTACTGTTACCTTATGATTTATAGGCTGTTGTTATTTGTCCCACAGACTAGGATTACCTTATGATTTATTGGCTCATGTAATTGTCCCATTTACTTTGGTTACCTTATGATTTATTGACTCATGTTATTGTCCCATTTACTTTGGTTACCTTATGATTTATTGGCTCATGTTATTGTCCCATTTACTTTAGTTACCTCATGAATTATAGGCTGATGTTATTTGTCCCACAGACTGTGGTTACCTTATGACTTATAGGCTGATGTTATTTGTCCCACAGACTGTGGTTACCTTATGAATTATAGGCTGATGTTATTTGTCCCACAGACTGTGGTAACCTTATGAATTATAGGTTGATGTTATTTGTCCCACAGACTGTGGTAACCTTATGAATTATAGGCTGATGTTATTTGTCCCACAGACTGTGGTTACATTATGACTTATAGGCTGATTTTATTTGTCCCACAGACTGTGGTTTACATTATGAATTATAGGCTGATGTTATTTGACCCACAGACTGTGGTTTACATTATGAATTATAGGCTGATGTTATTCGTCCCACAGACTGTGGTAACCTTATGAATTATAGGCTGATGTTATTTGTCCCAAAGACTGTGGTAATCTTATGACTTATAGGCTGATGTTATTTGTCTCGCAGACTGTGTTAGCCTTGTGAATTATAGGCTGATGTTATTTGTCCCACAGACTGTGGTAACCTCATTAATTATAGGCTGATGTTATTTGTCCCACAGACTTTGATTACTTTATGAATTATTTGCTGATGTTATATGTCCCAACGACTGTGGTTACCTTATGAATTATAGGCTGATGTTATTTGTCCCAACGACTGTGGTAACCTTATGAATTATAGGCTGATGTTATTTGTCCCACAGACTGTGGTAACCCTATGAATTATAGGCTGATGTTATTTGTCCCACAGACTTTGGTTACTTTATGAATTATTGGCTGATGTTATTTGTCCCAACGACGGTGGTTACCTTTTGAATTATAGGCTGATGTTATTTGTCCCACAGACTGTGGATACCTTAGGATAAAGTAGTGCTTTATGGACTCTGGTAACCCTATGAATTATTTGCTGATAGTATTGTCCCTTAAATTCTGGTTGCCCAACGAATTATTGAAAGGTGTTATTGTCCCACATACTTTGGTTGCCTTACAAATTATTGGCAGTTGTTATTGCTACCATGACTTTGGTTGCCTAATGAATAAATGGCAATTCCATAATGACAGTGTTTTCTTTATTAATTATTGACAATTGTAAAAGAGTAAGTTTCTTTACTAATATTTGGTTATTGCAATAGCTAAATTGTCTTTGGTTGCCTTTTAGATTTTTGACATCTGTAATTGCAACATGGAATTAGTTTTCCTTATGATTTACCGGCATTTGCAATAGCTAAGTTGGTTAAGTTTGCCTTATGAATTATTGGAAATAATGTAATTGCTACATAGGCTTTGGTATTGGAAATTGTATTTACCACCTTCGTTTTGGTTCCATTATGAAATACCGGTAATGGTTATTGCTATATTGGCTTTGTTTACTTTATGAGTAATTGGCAATTTTAATTGCTACATTTTATTGTTTTCCTGATGAATTATTGTCATATGTAAGTGCATCAGTGACTTCCGTTTCCTTATAATATTTTAATTAAATTATATTTTGACTGTGTACATAATATTGCAAACTGGTGGTCATCTGCTGGTCATCTTATGGTCATCTGCTTCTTCATTAGTGGTTCTAATCTTATTAGGACATTTATATGTAAGAGAACGTAAAATGTGTACTTAATTGTTCATACATAATGGCATTTATTTGTTGTACTAAATGCATTAAAGCAAAATAGTGAGACACACATAAATTGTATCATACAGCCAGGTGCTTTTGACATTTTGGATGCTTTGGTAACCAGTATTTTTGTTTGGCAAAATTTATAATTTTGATTGTACAAGAAACAATAAGATATTTTTTGTTTGGAGTTAATATGTCTCCATAATCTGTTCGGAAAAACAACAACAACAATATTTAAATATAATGGTCAATTATAGTTAAGTTGAATCCAAAATATACGTTCATAGGAATACGTTTCTAATCTCAAATACGTAACCATGCTTGTTCATGTCTCGTATGAACATGCAGTTTTGTTAATTGCTTTGACTCCAACCTTTTTGCTCATAAACTTTACATACTGTTTTGTTGTTGGGTAAACACGCTGTCATGTTCACAGGTAACATATTCATTTTACCGTCTAAATACTATTAGGCAAGAAAAATAATAACAAGTTCACACCGCTGATTTTTTTTAATACGCTGAAAAATTCAAAACCTGTGATTTGAGGCTCCTCAAGCGTGTATTTGATTTCCTGTTTAACGATAAACCCCCAGTTTTGCATAACATGCTCGCTACGTCCAACTGTGAATGTATAAAAATTTGTGAAAACATCTTTTCATGCCATCGCCATAAATTTGTTGAATTGTGTAAGTGGGTTGGATAAAATGTTAATTAGGTTCTCAATTTTGAGATTGAAATCTAAATGTATTGGATTAAAAGCTACTTGAGTTCTATTTCGCAACAAATATGTGGTAATGGCCGTTTTTCATGGCACAGGGTTTAACAGGATGAGTGTTAAAAAAAAGTTCAATTCAATAGATATTAGCCTTTAATATTACATTTTTATATTGGTCATGAAATAAAGCCTTTCTGTTAATGATATTTTGTTTGAAAAAACATTTGATGTAAAACAAATCAAGCCAAATTGTAAGATGTTAAACCAAAAATATTATTACTTTTATAAGGTTTGCTTAAAGTGCCAAACTCTGCTGTAAAAAGTAGCAATAACATCTACACTATTTCCGAAACAGGAACAAAAGCATGGATCACTGAAAACGGCCACTAACATAACTAACCCTTTGCATGCTGGAAAATTTGTCGTCTGCTAAAATGTTGTCTGCTGAATTTGTAAAATTAGCATTTTCTNGAAATTGGGACGGGTCCACTTGGGGATCTAAATTCACAGTCAGTGCAAGTTTGTATCGGTAGAGAATCTGTTCTTTCCTAACTTTGTGGCCACCCAATATAATTTTTTTCATGTATAAACTCCATTATCCAAATGAAATACAAATTTCTAATTTTCCCCAAATAAGAAAAAATCGCGCTATTTGTCCCCTAAAAAAAGGCTGAGGCCCCTTCCCCAAAAAGGGTGTTTTGGCCCTGACAGTGCAATTGGATTTGTAGACCGTTTACTTCTGCCCTCTATAGCCAACAGATTTTATGCTATCTTTAACTTTGTTCAGGAACATGTTCTTGAGACAAATTCCTCAGCAAAGTTTCAGATAATGAACCAAAAGGCCCTGGGAATTATAAAAATATAATCCTTGATCTGTTAAAAATGAGTCTGTGTAGCTGTTTGCACTCTCTGGAACACACTCTTAACAAAACTTAATGACTTGTTTTGAGGTTATAATTAGACTAAGCTTAAACTTTGATGGACGACCAAATTGTTAGGGTCCTTTATAACCCCCCAAATGGCATTTTTAGACATATATCTCAAACAGTATGCGTCCTTTTTGATTATACAAAGCAGTCAATTTGCTAGCAAAAGTGCTGATTATGTTAAATTAACAACAATGCAAATCTATTACTATTTCAAAATTCTGTTTAAAATTATTCAGTCCAACAGAGAACAGCGGTCAGTCAAGGGAAATGACCAAAGTGACCGTTGTAGACAGGTGGCCATTGTTAAAAGATGACCACTTTTTAGATTGTTGGTCAGTTGGTAGTATTGCTAGGTCGTTACCCCACCCAGTTGTTTCGTAAACATAGTAATTCAAACAAAGGCTGATTGCCGATAAATTAGTATAACATAAATTATTTCTAGTGAATACTACCATTTATTATCTTATAAATTGATTTAAATTCATACCTATTCTTAAACGTATGAGTTAATCAACGATAAAAATGTTGTTTACTCATGCATCTCTTTAATTCAGTAAATCCGACATTTTGTATTACGTTCATTTGGAAGATAATTTTACCTAATGGTCGTCATGTGTCAATGACGTCACCTCCGCAAAAGTAATAGCTCATCACTGTTATAAACCGAAAGTAAGGCATAATGTTATCGTTCTCATGCAAAGAATCCAACAGTTTTACTATTTATTAGTACACAAACATCATTTATTTAACACATCTAAGCACAATTTATCTTAAAATAATACATCGGTTTTCGGGACATTCCGATAACCAGTGGTGCTAGCTTATCCCCTGGAAACTGAAAATTGCATTTGGATAACAGTTGTTTTACGTGACAAAATGTCCGCTTCCATAAATGCTGAAAGAGTGTTGCAAAAGTTGCAATTCGATGACGGTTGTGCAACAATAAACAATTACTAATCCTTTTATCACCTTCTTATAGTAACACACGCTAGCTAAGTGTTGTTGTTCACACCTTATCAGCGATAAAGATCTATTGATTTTGTTACGCGCTATTACTATGGCGTTATGACTGGGCCGCTCATTGCTACAAATACACATTGTTATTGTTACTTGTGCATATTTCATGCAATCAGAAATTTAATCGTCGTTAAGGCCTTATTTGTTTTCTCTTAGCGGGCTGCTTTTATCATATCAAAGGCAGTTACTGCAATCAGATTATTTACCCGCAAAATATTGAATGATTTATGTGGTAACTTTTCGCAACTCGAAACAACTGACCCGTGACCGTTGTTTTGAGTTCAAAAATGACTTTGGGAGGTAAATATACTGTCCGTTGGCCGTTATGGACGATTGACCGTTATTCCCAAGTGTAATATAGAGTGATTTTTGTCGGGGGGAGTCCACACTGACCGTTGTCCGTAGGTGAACGTAATTTCGAGTTGAC
>VMBQ01002506.1:27082-56272 GCA_007657795.1 Dreissena rostriformis | reverse complement strand
AAACTTCATAGGTACATTGATCATGACTGGCAGATGACCCCTATTGATTTTCAGATCACTAAGTCAAAGGTCAAGGTCACAGTGACTCGAAACAGTAAAATGGTTTCCAGATGATAACTCAACAATGCTTACACCTAGAAACATGAAACTTTATAGGAACATTGATCATGGCTGGCAGATGACCCCTATTGATTTTGAGGTCACTAGGTCAAAGGTCAAGGTCACAGTGACTGGAAATAGGAAAATTGTTTCCGGAAACTTCATAGGGACATTGGTCATGACTGGCAGATGACCCCTATTGATTTTCAGGTCACTAGGTCAAAGGTCAAGGTCACAGTTACTCGAAACAGTTAAATGGTTTCAGGATGATAACTCAAGAAAGCTTACGCCTAGGATCATGAAACTTCATAGGTACATTGATCATGACTGGCAGATGACCCCTATTGATTTTGAGGTCACTAGGTCAAAGGTCAAGGTCACAGTGACTAGAAATAGTAAAATGGTTTCCGGATGATAACTCAAGAACGCTTATGCCTATGATCATGAAACTTCATAGGTACATTGATCATGACTGGCAAATGACCCCTATTGATTTTCAGGTCACTAGGTCAAAGGTCAAGGTCACAGTTACTCGAAACAGTAAAATGGTTTCCAGGTGATAACTCAAGAACGCTTATGCCTAGGATCATCAAACTTCATAGGTACATTGATCATGACTGGCAGATGACCCCTATTGATGTTCAGGTCACTAGGTTAAAGGTCAAGGTCACAGTGACTCGACACACTAAAATGGTTTCCGGATGATAACTCAAGAAAGCTTACGCCTAGGATCATCAAACTTCATAGGTACATTGATCATGACTGGCAGGTGACCCCTTTTAATTCTCAGGTCACTAGTTACATTATGCAGTTGTTAATAGTGTAGTTGTAATGGTGTTGTTGCTTATGGTGCAGTTGTAGTGGTGTAGTTGTAGTGGTTTAGTTGCAATAGTGCAGTTCTTAGCAAAAATCCAGTTTAGGCGGAAAGTGTCGTCCCTGATTAGCATGTGCTGACTGCACAGAGCAAGGCTCATGTTAACAAAGGAAACATGAGTAGCACACCCTTATCTTGTTGAATTACTTTTGCACACTTCCTAATTTACCCCAAAGTATCAATTACCAAAAAGAATATTTCTGTCGGGCATGGAGGTTTGGCAGAGATTTTGATTGATGATGGATGTTTTACCCAATAGTTCTCATGTGAGTAATAGCTTAGCATATTACACTCCTTTAGGGGAATAAATACATCAAAGCATGGATTATAACAAAAGGATGCATGTAAAAATCCTGCAAACTGTGATAAGTAAGATAATAATATGTGTCTCGTTCTTAGAAAACAGGGCATAATGCATGTGCGTGAAGTGTCATCCCAGATTAGCCTGTGTAGTCCGCACAGGCTAATCCAGGATGACACTTTCCGCCTCAACTGGATTTTTGCTAAGAAGAGACATCATTTAAACGAAAAATTTCATAAAAGCGGATATTGTTGTTCCTGATTAGCCTGACAGTGCTGACTGCACAGGCTAATCTGGGGTGACAATTTACGCACAAGCATTATGCCCAGTTTTCTCAGAACACGACACATATAAGATGACCCACAAAAGAAGTGACAAACACTTATTTGTATTCCTCATATCTGGGGATTAAATAGTGTCTTACATGTAGCTTTAGATGTCATCAGATTATTAAATTGTCAAAATAGAAATATCAGGATATAAACACAATATTAAACAAACAAACTTAAGATATCTAAATATGTCCTTGTGACAATATTTCAAACCTTGATTGTAAAATGTTGACATATGAAAATTATTTTAACATCCTGTTTGAAACCACGTTTTTTGACATGAAACGTACAAAGTCAATGATCATTCTGTAATATACAGCTGATATGAATAATTCTTTTTATAAATATGCTTCCCATGTGATGATGAATCTTGGGCATCATTGTGTGACACAAGACCATAAAACTGTCAGGATAATGTATGCTTAAACATACTGGTGTGACAAAATTAAATACATTTGTTTCAAATTAAGGGGTTTTGTACAAGGTATTTCAGAGATTCATTTTAATGGATTAAGTGATATGTCTGATCAAATACCAATGTTTGAACATTGTGAACATACATACCGAAGCCAACTGTGTCCCTAAACTGTTCATCCAAACAAGATTGTCTCAATGACGTGTCCCTGATAACCATTACCTGATTTGGTGACATAATTTTGAAGTCGCTGATATGCGACCGCCTTTTATAAACGCCATTGTGTTCTCGCTTTGTTGATGAGTTTTTAATTAGAACGCGAATGGGTTTGGTTTCATGCTACTGCACTGTGTTTTCATTGAGCGCTCTGTGATTGATGTAATGTTTCAAAACTATGAGGATATGATAGCGACTTTTGGTGACATTGTACCCGGTGTGCAGAAGATTCAATGTCGCGTTATTGGCCTACCCATGATTCCCACCAGCACATACAACTGCCTTTGTTTGGAAGCAGTGGCCGTATTGGTAGTGTCATTGCAGTAAAGTGTGGGGCGCAATCACTGTCAGGGCTTTTTTATGTATGATAAAATGGCTGTTTTTCAAAAAAAAATAGAAGTTCGCAACTAAAATTTTCATAATTTAAAGAAGTTTGTGACTCAAATTTTCACAATTTAAAAAAGTTTGCAACTCAAATTTTACAATTTAAAAATGTTTGCGACCCATTTTTCACATTTTTGAACAGTGGCGACTCATTTTTTCACAATTTTGAACAGTGCGCGACTCATTTGTTTCACGAAATGAGGGGGCCAAGGCCGCTTCACAAAAATGGGAAAAAAAGCCCTGACTGTCATACGGTGCTGTTAGATACAGAAAATAGCAATTTGTTATAAAAGTTCACAATAAGGACCAAATTGAAATATCAAGGTGTCTTTGAATTGCTTAACTAAAGTGTAAGTGGGGGCGGGAGAATATCTGTGATTAGGTTTCATAATGGAAAAAGGGCATCTAAAAATAGCAATTTTAGAGCCGATTGGTCACCTTTAAGGGAAATATCTCAAATCTTGATGTCCAGAATTTTAAAGCATTTTGATTTATTCATAAAATAATAATATCAATTGCCGATCCAAAGTCCTCATTAATTCTAATGCCATTGTAAAATGTATTTGGGTTGCAAAGTTTCTGCAATAGATTGGCACAGTTGAGAATTTTTTTTAATTTAGTGTTGAAATTTAACTTTCTACTAATTTCTGTGTGAAAACCATCCCTTCATAATTATGCTTAGTTTTATACGCCAATGAAAAATAATTTATGTCAATTAAATTAAACGGAAGGTCTCATGCTCTGTCTAAAATAGTAAACTGGGGAGCCCTAGAGTGCATGATTATTGGTGTTTGTTAATTACTGGTACCTCTCACAAGTTGTTAATTACTGGTACCTCTCACAAGTTGTTAATTACTGGTACCTCTCACAAGTGTTTCAGCTCTACAACAGGCAGTTTGATCAAATGTCTTCAGTCTTATTGTAGGCTTAATTTGTCAGTTTTCTTGTATGCTTAATTTGTCAGTCTCCTTGTAGGCTTAATTTGTGAGTCTCCAGGTAGGCTTAATTTGTCAGTCTTATTGTAGGCTTAATTTGTCAGTCTCCTTTAGGTTTAATTTGTCAGTCTCCATGTAGGCTTAATTTGTCAGTCTCCTTGTAGGCTTAATTTCTCTGTCTCCTTGTAGGCTTAATTTGCCAGTATTATTGTAGGCTTAATTTTTCAGTCTCAAGGTAGACTTAATTGGTCAGTCTCCTTGTAGGCTTAATTTGTCAGTCTCCTTGTAGGCTTAATTTGTGAGTCTCCAGGTAGGCTTAATTTGTCAGTCTTATTGTAGGTTTAATTTGTTAGTCTCCTTGTAGGCTTAATTTGTCAGTCTCCTTGTAGGCTTAATTTTCATTCTCCTTGTAGGCTTAATTTGTCAATCTCCTTGTAGGCTTAATTTGTCAGTCTCCTTGTAGGTTTAATTTTTGAGTCTCCAGGTAGGCTTTATTTGTCAGTCTTATTGTAGGTTTTATTTGTAAGTCTCCTTGTAGGCTTAATTTGCCAGTCTCCTTGTAGGCTTAATTTTCATTCTCCTTGTAGGCTTAATTTGTGAGTCTTATTGTAGGTTTAAGTTGTCAGTCTCCTTGTAGACTTAATTTGTCAGTCTCCTTGTAAGTTTAACTTGTCAGTCTCTGTATAGGCTTAATTTGATAGTCTTATTGTATGTTTAATTTGTCAGTCTCCTTGTAGGCTTAATTTGTCAGTCTCCTTTTAGGCTTAATTTGTCAGTCTCCTTGTAGGCTTAATTTTTCAGTCTTATTGTAGGCTTAATTTGTAAGTCTCCTTGTAGGCTTAATTTGTCAGTCTCCTTTAAGGCTTAATTTGTCAGTCTCCTTGTAAGTTTAATTTGTCAGTCTCCGTGTAGGCTTAATTTATAAGTCTTATTGTACGTTTAATTTGTCAGTCTCCTTGAAGGCTTAATTTGTCAGTCTCCTTTTAGGTTTAATTTGTCAGTCTCCTTGTAGGCTTAATTTGTCAGTCTTATTGTCTGTCTAATTTGTCAGTCTCCTTGTAGGCTAAATTTGTCAGTCTCCTTTTAGGTTTAATTTGTCAGACTCCTTTAAGGCTTTATTTGTCAGTCTCCATGTAGGCTCAATTTTTCAGTCTTATTGTAGGCTCAATTTTTCAGTCTCCTTGTAGGCTTAATTTGTCAGTCTCCTTGTAGGCTTAATTTGTCAGTCTCCTAGTAGGCTTAAATTGCCATTCTCCTTGTAGGCTTATTTTTCATTCTCCTTGTAGGCTTAATTTGTCAGTCTCCTTGTAGGCTTAATTTGTCATTCTCCTTGTAGGCTTAATTTGTCAATCTCCTTGTAGGCTTAATTTGTCAGTCTCTGTGTAGGCTTGATTTGTCAGTCTTCTTGTAGGCTTTATTTGTCAGTCTCTGTGTAGGCTTTATTTGTCAGTCTTCTTGTAGGCTTAATTTGTCAGTCTCCTTGTAGGCTTAATTTAATCTAAACACCAATGAAAATGACAGGTATTTTTTTATATTTCTAGGCTTTGATTTTTTCGGGGACAATATCACAGATAAAATCCAAGATAAAGCTTTAGAATTTTATTATGTTCCCCAATACTTTTCATGGCCTACAACTCTCAATGAATTGATAATTTTTATTATATGTAATTTTAAAAGGTGAATTCAACTGCAATGCAAAAAGTAAAAACAAATCACAGTTTATAAATTGTTTGATCTCTGATGTATTTTAAGATAATAGATTTCAAAAGTATTCTTGAATAGTTTTTTTAATGTTTTGAAAAAATATATATATTTGTATAATCTCTTTATCAATACACTTCACTGCTTCCACTGCAGCAGATAAAGGAATTTCCATTAAAAAGCTACCTGCGTAGTTAATTTGTTGTACTGTTACATGCTATGCAATACAATGTCATATAAAAACGTATACATGGCAAGGGGGCCATTTGGCCCAATTCACGATGGAGATTCAAATAGGTTTACCCTTACTTCGACTCTTTTTGCTTGGCTGGTTGCTGTGTTACTTGATGTGGAAATATTAAAGGAATGTAGACTTGATGAACGGTCATATTCCACTATGACATGCCAGCCCACAAAAAGTTGACTGGTTAACGTTCGTGTTTAGTGATTGGAATATATGACACCTTCCTAACATCCACTCCATTGTGTCCGTGTGAAAGGAGACTGGATTATATTAGTGCAAATGGGATAAAAAAAAGTTTTAACTTTAAAATTTTTAAAATGAGGGCAGATTTTTGGTGTTATTTAACATAATGGGTAAGAATCGTTGCAACTAGATATGTCAGTGTTTTTTTTGTACCTGTTCAGAATAAAATATGCAATATGTTCAACAGCAGAAGTTTGCATTCAGATAAATTCTAGGATTAAACATTGTATATATTTTATTTTAATTAATTGATTGATGCCCTATTTAAATCTGCTTCGGTGCAAATGTGTATACAACGATGTGATTTTATGAAGATTTATTCTACATGTCACATTCTCCTTCTTCTTATTTTTCATGAAGGTTGTAAATCAGGATGAACGTTAATTGCCATGTTGTTGGCTAGCCTGTCTGTCGTCTTTTGCCGTTCTGTCTTCCCCCAGTTACTTTGTTTTCAATGTTACAACTACTTTACATTGTGCTACATCATAAAAAAGAAGCACGTAACATATTCAATCCTTAAAATGGGTTATAGAGACAATTGACATGTGATTGTAGAGGCTTTTTTGTACACATTGTTTTCCTAATGAACATGATTAAATAGCAATATAAATATTGTACTCCTAACTTAATTCACTGAACAATTAGATCATTAAAAACATAGTTAAGTTTTATTTACACACATTTAATACACTGTTTTTGTATACAGGTATACTAAATCAGATCTGTTTAATGGCATACTGTGTCTAAAAGAATTTGACCCAATTTCAATATGTGTCGTGTTCTGAGAAAACTGGGCAAAATGCTTGTGCGTAAAGTGTCGTCCCAGATTAGCCTGTGCAGTCCGCCTAAACTGGATTTTCGCTATGAAGAGACATCATTTAAACGAAAAATTCCATAAAAGCGGAAATTGTCGTCCCTGATTAGCCTGTGCGGACTGCACAAGCTAATCTGGCATGACAATTTACGCACAAGCATTTTGCCCAGTTTTCTCAGAACACGACACATATAAGTGTTATTCCTTAAAGTGCATTAAATATATTCGAAAAAAATGTGATATGTAACATACACAGATATTTTTTGGTATTTACTGGTTGAGAAATCATATCAACCATTTCCAAGAACACTCACTCGAGTAAATTCTTCTTCTTTATTTTAATGTTGTATCATGAATGTGATATGTATGTGTCCTGAAAACTAATTAATGCTTACACAGCATTGTAACGTATTACAGTATAATTCATCAATTACATTATTGTTTTGTACATGCTGTGATTCAAATATGTTTGGTTATGTTTTTTTATTAATCTTTGTTTCATTGGTTGGAAAAAATAGACAATCTGATGAAAGATATTGCATCATATAATTTTAATTCTAAGATTATAAATATAACTTTATTTACAATCAGAATTATGAATTTGTTAATTGCATTAAGTATGAAGAATGATTTTGAAGATTGGATGAATTTTCATTTATTCGGAAATCCCCAGAAGGAACATGTCATTAATTTCTAAACCATTTACCATAGAATAGTAAAGTGATGCATTTGCTCTAATTAAATGTTGCACCTGGCAATTCATATCCAACCAGTTTTGGCTTTAGCCCTTTGCATGCTGGGAAATTTGTCGTCTGCTAAAATGTTGTCTGCTAAATTTCTAAAATTAGCATTTTCTTTGATTTTTTTTAAAGAATACTATCAGAATAGCAAACAGTTTGGATCCTGATGAGACGCCACGTTCTTTGGCGTCTCATCTGGATCCAAACTGTTTGCAAAGGTCTTCAAAATCCGGTTCCAGCGCTCAAAGGGTTAAATGTTGCACCTTGCAATTCATATCCAACCAGTTTTGGCTTTAGAGACTCCATTACTCATAATTGAGTCTCACTCTGAGAAAACAGGGTAAAATGCATGTGAGTAAACTGTCGTCTCAGATAAGCCTGTGCAGTCGGAACAGCCTAGTCAGGGACAACACTTTCCGCCTAAACTGGATTTTCGTAAAGAAGATTTTTTCTTTAAACCAAACATACAATAAAAGCGGAAAGTGTTGTCCCTTATTAGCCTGTGCGGACTGCACAGGCTAATCTGGGATGTCACTTTATGCACATGCATAAAAAACATTTTTCATAGAGCGAGGCTCAATTTTTAATTGTTTGGAATAAATGCAATCACGTCCCTTCAATCGAATCATCATATGAGAAGAAAACACCCTGTGTGAGAATTGAACTTTAGACCTCTTGATCTATAGTCAAAAGCCCTATCCTCTAGGTGAAGAAGATGATATTTTGCATAATACCATACACAAATATAACGTTCATCGTACTTTCTTGTACTTTCAGACGAGGAACCCAACAAGCACCGGCACTCATCTAGTCACCATAGACGCCGGGAACCATCAGGGAGTTCTCGGGACGATGAAGAACCTTCCTCCAGTAAAACCCGAGACGCATCCGTAGAAACTGTGGACAGAGGGGTCGGGCCGACCCCTGCGCCACCCCACAGCTCGCACTTAGACCCCAGAAACTATGCCCCAACATATTACGGTCTACCCTCCAGTTTCCTTGATCCACGTAACGGTCTAGAGCAAACTTCACCGTACGGGGCTTCTGCCAATCCATATGGTATGTATCTGAAAGTTGTTTAAAGAATTATGGATAGTTTGTCTTAATATTTTTGTAAATAAAAATAAACAATAGTATTTGTATGTGTTGCGTGTTTATTTTTGTTAGAATCTGTAAGTATCTTAAGTTTCTATTTGATTTAAGTGACTGAAACTAAAACAAACCAAACATAAATAAGGGTTCTTATCTGCCTACAAGAAAGCTTTGAAATGCAGGGTTGCTTATGTAATTGTATCAATTTATACATACTAAATTATGCTTTAGTATTTGTTAAACTTTCTGTACCAATGCAAACACTTGAAGTGTAAAATTTCAGTATGTATTCAATATGAGTATTGTATAAGATATAACTTATTCTTGCGTACTATTGGGCGCCATGTATAATATTAACTGAAGTTTCACAATTTCTCTATGAATCCTGTACATAATTTCTCGATCTGATCATTGTAGTAGGATTGGACCCGCACCGTTTCCTCACTGCAGGTTTGCCAGGTTTGCCGCCCGGTTTCCCGTTCTACCATGCGCCGTACCCCTTCAGTATCAACCCCCCCCTGCCCCTGAACTCACAGACACTGGAGGGCCGCTACAACTGGCCACCCCCAGGTTTTCACCATCCCATGACTGGGTAAGTACCGCCTTTGAATCAAGCCCCTCTCTCCCCTAAACTAATTTGACACATTCCCATTACTGGGTAAGTTCCCACTGAGCATCAACCCCCTTTCTCCCCCAGAACTCTCAGATACTTTAGGGCCTCGACAACTGGCTACCCCTGGTCGCTTCATCCTTTGAGACTCTGTTCCGACTCAGCATCAACTGCCCTCTCTCCTGACTTGTTGATTGTTGCATAATCTTATTGATTTACTTCATCAAGAATATTCAATAACAATAAAGGCAAAAAGATCCATTTTTGTCTTCTGACAGAAATTATGTGATAACAAGTATTTTCCATCAAATCCTTCTTGTTGCAGACTTCCCACGAGCCCCTCCCATACCGATGTCTCCTCGCTGTACGGGCTGCGTAGCCCCATGGTCCCAAGTGACTCCCTGTCGGCAGCCCTCGCGTCACGTCTACACTGGGACCAGCTAAGACAGAACTATCTCAGTCCCCTCAGCTCAGGAAGGAGATACAGCCCTGCTGCGTTACAGGCCTTACAAGGTACCGCTTCAAGAAGAATTGAGCCCCGTGCTTGGAAAACTGGGATTAATGCTTGTGGGAAAAGTATCTATCAAGATTAGCCTGTGCACTCCGCTCAGGCTTATCAGGGACAACACTTTCCGCTTTTATGGAATTTTTCATTAAAGGAGGTCTCTTCGAAATGAAAAATTTAGTGGAGGTGGAAAGTGTTGTCCCTGACTGCACTGGCTAATCTGGGAGGACATTTCACGCACATGCATTAAGCCCAGTTTTCCCAGAACGAGGCTCAAAAAATCTGGTCCTAGATTCACTAAGCTCTATGGGATAATATTTAATTTGTTTAGGCCTCCTAAGGTGGGAGGCATTTAGTATTGCACTTATCAGTCCGTTTGTCCGTATGTACGTACATTCGTCTCAAAGCTGTGATTTGTACTCCTGTCTAAATTCTTTCTCAAACTTTCACTGTTTAATGACCTGAATATGTTGATGATCGTACAGATAGGAATTTTGGCTGTGACAAGTTTTGGCGGTATTATGGCCCTTTGTTTGTTTTTCCTCTATAAAATATTTACTCCCTGGAGTGTGTGTTTTGATCTTGTTTTTAACAACTGGGTGGATCTCGCTCAAACTTTCCCTTTGTCTGTTTTTCAACTTATAATATGTAGTCTGTATACATTTTTTAACCCTTTGCATGCTGGGATATTTGTCGTCTGCTAAAATGTTGTCTGCTAAATTTCTAAAATTAGCATTTTCTTTGATTTTTTTTCAAAGAATACTATCAGAATAGCAAACAGTTTGGATCCTGATGAGAAGCCACGTTCTGTGGCGTCTCATCTGGATCCAAACTGTTTGCAAAGGCCTTCGAAATCCGGTTCCAGCGCTCAAAGGGTTAATTGTATGACCAAGTTCCATTTTAGCAGACGAAAAATTACCCAGCATGCAAAGGGTTAGTATAAGTTTGTGTAAGTGAAAATCAACAAACATTTAATTCACATACATATGAGCCTAACTCTGGGAAATCAGGGCTCCATGCATGTGCCTAAAGTGTCGTCCAAGATTAGCCTGTGCAGTCCACACAGGCTTATCAGGGATGACACTTTCCCCGTAAACTGGCTTTTCGCTACGAAGATACTTCTTTTAAAGGAAAAATACAATAAAAACTGAAAATGGCATCCCTGATTAGCCTGTGCAAACTGCAAAGGCTAATCAAGGACAACCCTTTACTCACAAGCTTTGAGCCCAGTTTTTTGAGAGCGCAATTTAATTATCTTTTGCCTGTTATTAAGATTTGACCCCCGATATTTCAGGACCAGGCTTCGGCGGCGGCAGTGGCTATCCCCATGACTATCCGGGCGGGTTCAGCCCCTATGGGACCCACAGCATGTTCACTGATCTACCACCCACACCTGGCAGTGGCAGTGTCACCCTCCCTGGATCTATAGACCCAAGTATGTACCGCATTGTATAGGCCTCATTCTGGGAAAACAGGGCTTAATGCATGTGTGTAAAGCATCGTCCCAGATTAGTCTGTGCAGTTCACACAGGCTAATCAGGGACGAAACTTTCCGTCTAGACTTGATTTTAGTTCTGAAGAGACTGCCTTTGCAGACTGCACAGGCTAATCTGGGACAACATTTTACGCACA
Source organism: Dreissena rostriformis (assembly GCA_007657795.1). Taxonomy (NCBI): domain Eukaryota; kingdom Metazoa; phylum Mollusca; class Bivalvia; order Myida; family Dreissenidae; genus Dreissena; species Dreissena rostriformis. The sequence continues at coordinate 45,135 of VMBQ01002506.1, read as the reverse complement.
TGCATTAAGCCCAGAACAAGGCGAAGTATAAGTGTCACCCTAGTACAAAACAACTAGAGTTCTTGATTTTGTGTCAACTTTTTATGCATAATGGCAGAAGTGCTACCCTCTCAATTGAACGTCAATGTGACATTGGATTTAAATGGTTTTATTTATATTTTTGAAAATGCTTCACATGCGTTTACTGTAATAACTGTTGATAATCATGACAAGAAAACATTATATAAAGGAAATGCCGTATTTACTGCTTAATTGTGAAACATGAAACACCTATCAGTGAGATAAACCATGATATTTTCACTCACTGTGCTGAAATACTATTTTAATGTGAAATGATATGCAGTTGGGTAAAATTAAAATTGCCAGTGCTTATGAAAATATGTGTGGTCTCCCTTTCAGTGATGATATAATGTGTTATCATACATAAAATAAAACAAAACATATTGGATATGAGGTGCACTTTGAGAAAACTTGGCTAAAAGCATGTGCGTAAAGTGTCGTCCCAGATTATCCAGTGAAGTCAGCACAGACTAATCAGGGACAACAAATCATTTTTATAACGAAAAAGTCATTATTTACCCTAAATTATAGAATAAAGTTTAGTTCCTGATTAGACTGTGCAGACTGCACAGGCTGATGAGGGACAACACTTTATGCAAACGCATTAAGCCTTATTTTCCCAGAACGTGACTCATAATTATTCATTCTGTTTCCAGGTTCTCATCAGACAAGTCCCAGGCATAGTATTATCCCGGCCAAGAGCAGCAACCGCAAGCGCGCCCTCTCCCACTCCCCGATCTCAGACTACCTCGACATTCAGAGCCTCACTCGCAGCTCAGAAGGTTCCCTGCAGCTCACCGGTTTCCTAGCCCACTCCGCCTCCCGTAGCTCCAGCGCTGCCAGTGGATCTTACGGCCACTTGTCAGCCGGTAAGTGGTTTGAACCTTTTTTTTAGCTCAATTGAATTGGAAGCCTAGGCCTTATTGAAACGTTCTCGAGTCCATTTCCTGGGTAGAACTATACTTAGTTTCTTTTGGGGAGATCTTAAGAACACTCCCATAGAAGGGGTCAAACTGTTACCTCCCAGGCGCTAGGCAGACACCATATCCACTAGGCCATGGCGCCCGGTAAGTAGCTGCATGTTTCATACTTCGGCATAGAAGGTTAGGGTTTTGCTGGGGTAGGGTTTGGTTTGTTGGTCTGTTTGTTATATTGCAACCCTCTGAAGTATTATAACAGATTTCCATCGTATGTTTGTACCGTTGGCTCAATTGTGTAGGAAATGGTTAACTTGTATAATTGGTTGTTAGTATTGCAAATTCCGTTAAAGGTTTTTTGAAGGTTGGAAACTGTTGCATTTTTCTGATAATTTGCACGACTCTCTGGATCTAGAAAGCTTTGAAGAAGTCAGTTCCTTGAGTGATAGTTGACTTGTCACAATCCATCAATGGAAGGGAAGTTTAACCTGGTATAATACACATGAAATAAAGTCAGCATGAGTCTTCTTGTAATTTCCAAGTATGATGCATTTTCCTCTAAAGTAATAATTTGGCATATGATTGTTTAAAAAAAATATTTGCAAAATATGGCCTTAAGAATATTTTTTTCTGTCCGATGGTCTAAAATAGGTAATGTTTCCTTATATTCAGCCTCGTTAGCAAAACTTAGTTACAAACAGACTAGATCACACATTATGTGGTCTTGATAAAATTAACACTTGCCAATTACAATTCTATTCTGCAAAATTTCATTCCATATTTACAGAATACAGCTTCAAGTGCCTTATACAGTTCAGTTGACACCTTTCAGTTAAGTTTTTTGCTACTTCAAAACAAGACGCAATAGACCAGTTTCTAAACAATTTTACATCGATTGAGAAGCGTTTTTAAATCCAAGATTTCTTAAATGCTTCCATTTCAATACCTACAGTGGAGGCCTATTGATAACTCGTTTTCATGCCATTTAATGATGCCTTTCAGCTCATATTTGCTCGTAATTCAAGGTAAAGAAATCTTAACCATTGACAGTTTTTTGACATTCATTTATATTTATTGGCGGTATAAGTTTCAAATGGGCGACAATGCAAAGCGGTAGAGGGTGCTGTTATAAGCATTTTATTATGACAGGTGCATTTGTTGTCAGTCTATTTTCATAGAAAAAAATATATTTAAAGACATTTAAATAGCAGCTCTTTGTATATTGAGTATTTTTTTATGCCCCTGAAGGTGGGCATAGAGTGATCGCACTGTCCGTCTGTCTGTCCGAAATTCCGTCACACTTTGCGTTTAGGTTTCAAAAAATGTGGAAAAACACTTTGCGTTTAGGTTTAGAAAAATGTGGAAAAAATGTGGAAAAAGGGGGCATATGTCATCCTATGGTGACAAGCCTTGTTGCTGATGAAAGTTGTTAATTTGATAATTTTATATGAATTTGTGCACAATGCAATTTATTATTATCAAATATATATCTCACGATAATTATATATGTTTGGTCAGCGATCCACAAGACAGTGATGATGTAAAAATAAATAAATATTGATAACTTAATCAGTAAATGATGGATTGGTGATGTTTGATGCACAAGTGGTCAAATAATTCAGAAAGAAGGGATTTTATTTTTTGAGAACACAATCATTCAAACATTTCTTTACATTAAATGGTGTTTGTTTTAGTTTGACATACAATAGCAGCATGATAAGCCCAATTATGATTGGTCTACACTTAATTTGTCAGAGTGACTTTGTCCTCATTTAACTAGTGACTTACACAAATTGTATAATGGAACATGTTTTAACCCTTTGCATGCTGGGAAATTTGTCGTCTGCTAAAATGTCGTCTGCTGAATTTCTAAAATTAGCATTTTCTTCATTTTTTTTTCAAAGAATACTATCAGAATAGCAAACAGTTTGGATCCTGATGAGACGCCACGTTTTGTGGCGTCTCATCTTGATCCAAACTGTTTGCAAAGGCCTTTAAAATTCGGTTCCAGTGCTTAAAGGGTTAAAGCCTGAAAATCAAATGCAGAAAAAAATCAACTCATAATGATTCTCTTTTGTTTGCCTTAATCATCAATCAATTATTTTCATGCTAAACATCAACACTTGTCAGTATGTGTCTTTTGGCTAAAATTCCCTTACATGGTGTCATAAATAAAATTTGACTTTTATGGCATGTAATTAACAACTTGTATTTCAAATTGGCTTCAATGTTACAATATCGGTTGACTGTACTTAGGGTTGTGTAGCAATTAAACTCCAAATGTTCGGTTTCTGCTCTCACATTCAGATATTCGAACGCATGCTTTTTAGCTGTGTAAATATTTCATTTTATCCCAACAAATTGCTGCGGAAAAGGGAGGGGGGTTGATTTTAGTCCCATTTCATGCATGGCTGGTTGTGGCCAGGGAGTGTAGCTGTGATTCATGCGTAGACTTGAGGTTTAAAAACACTTATTTATAGTGGAAGACTGGCTATAATGCTAGAAAAACTACAATGACAGAATTAATGACAGCGAACATGAAATTAACATTTTCATAAAACATGCTGTCTACATTGATAATGTTAGGAAGTGCTTTCAGTGTATGATTTTGTTGTTGTTTTTTTCGAGTCTTTAGTTTGGGACAGGCTATTGAAATGTTAATTTGAGGTCACCAGTAATTGCTAAGAAGAAAGAGACATTAATGATCATGTGGTTGTGTTTGCTTGAACTTTCAGTTATTTCATTTACAGCATTGTTGATATAAAAAGTCAAATGTTTTAAAACCCTCTAAATGCTTTAAGTTCATAATGTTAGTTTCTGTAGTGATGCCCCCATTAACCCTTTGAGCGCTGGAACTGGATTTTGAAGGCCTTTGCAAACAGTTTGGATCCAGATGAGATGCCACAGAACGTGGCGTCTCATCAGGATCCAAACTGTTTGCTATTCTGATAGTATTATTTGAAAAAAATCAAAGAAAATGCTAATTTTAGAAATTCAGCAGACAACATTTTAGCAGACGACAAATTTCCCAGCATGCAAAGGGATAAATAAGCCTCGCTCTGTGAAAAGGGCGTTTAATGCGTGTTTGTAAAGTGTCTTCCCAGATTAGCCTGTGCAGTCGGCACAGGCTAATCAGGGATGACAATTTCTGCTTTTATTGTATTTTTCATTTAAAGGAAGACTCTTCTCAATGAAAATCCAGTTTAGGCGAAAAGGTTTGTCCCTGATTAGCAAGTGCATTAACAGAGCGAGCATCATATGTATCTGCTAATTATAGTCATTCAACCTTCTGCTGTGTACAAATATCTGCAATCCATTGTTACTTTGATTAACTTTTATTTTTTAACCCAGTTTTCAACGAATTTGAAAATCCTGGCTATTAGTTTTGGTAAAAGTGGGGCGTGCGGGGCAGAAGGTGTCAAACAGATGGTTTCTTGTTCCTAACTTAAGTTTTCATCGTGTAATCTTGATGAAACTTTTGGAGCAATCTTGATTGAGGTTTTTATTCAGATTGTATTTTGACGTGTTGTATCAAGGTCAAATTTACTTAAAATGGTTTCGGCTCAATAACTTGAGTTTTGAGTACTGACATTTTGTATGTAGGTAGCTTGCATGAAAACCTAGCTTTGGATTGCATATGGGGTTGGTTGAATCAAGGTTAATGTCACTTTTACTAAAACTAGAAAAACACTTGGATCAAGGTCTAAGTAGATGAAACAGTGATGCAAAGTAGTGTACACATATGTTTGCACTGTGATACTTATGTTTTAGCTATAGATATGTAAAGCAGACGCAACAGTTTACAAAAATGGTAGTCATGTGATAAACATGAATATTTTGTGCGCAAATTGATGTCATTTATTATGGCATGTGTGTTACTATATTTTTATTATCTTGTTCAACTGATAATGTATAAGATGTATGTATATGAGTGGAAATTAAATATTTCAGAAAATGTTACATGTATTTTAAGCTCAACCTTTGCATTTCAAGTGCTACATTTTCAGCCTCTCTCGGTGCAATGAGTCCTGCCAATCACCCTCAGTTCCCTGGCAACCCTTACCTGCGCCCGGGCGGGGGCATGCCAACCTCGCCCTTCTACCACCCGGCCATGACGGGCATGCTGGGGCGCATGGGGGCGGGGCCTCACTTCATGATGCCCCCAACCTCTCAAGGTCATACTAGTCTGCTGCAACCACAACCACCACCACAGAAAACAGAAACACAGGTGAGTAGGCATTTCTTGTATGTGCAGCGTCATGGATAAATGGGTCTTATGCCATATGCAGCCAGCTTAGCTCAAGACCAGCCTGCGCAGTCTGGTCAGGAGCTACACAGATCGCTATATAATCAACCAAGGTTTTGTGGTTTCATAAGTTGACAGGGTAGCTCTTTACCAGACTGCATGAGTGTGCAGGCTGATTTTCAGCTACACTGGCCCCATATGGCATAAAACCCATTTTCACATGACGTGGCTCGTAATTTGGATTGAAAGTAAAAAGTGAGTTTTGGGAATACTCTGATAGCTATTGTTTCGAGTAGCTTGTATACAACAAACTGTTGCTAAGGTAATTGTTTATAATTTGAGTAAACAGAAAAAATTGACAGCCCAAATTAAAAAAAAAATCAATATCATGTACAAGACATAGGACCTTGAACAGTACGAGGATGGTAAAATATGGTGTGTTTTGACCTAAATTACCCACCAAAAAACTAAATCACATATAATAATAGTAAATCTTGAACAATTGTATTTTATGATGGATATCAATCAGAGTCTGACAGTTTGCCATTAAATACTACAATTCTACAATTTCGGTATTTAGATGTTGCTATCCATACACAATTTTAACCCTTTGCATGCTGGGTAATTTGTCGTCTGCTAAAATGTTGTCTGCTGAATTTCTAAAATTAGCATTTTCTTCGTTTTTTTTCAAAGAATACTATCAGAATAGCAAACAGTTTGGATCCTGATGAGACGCCACGTTCTGTGGCGTCTCATCTGGATCCAAACTGTTTGCAAAGGCCTTCAAAATCCGGTTCCAGCGCTCAAAGGGTTAACCAAACCTTTGAGGATCATCATTAATTAGAGGACTTATGCACCAAACATTTCTCAATATTGTTTGTTTGGTCAAGAAGTCACAACACAGTGAACACATAGATTTACCATATTTTACCATCCCATCACATTGGTCCAGCCCTCTATGTGAGTTCACTGAAGGCCAGAGTGATGGGTGAGCCCCTATTTTATGAAAAGTAGAGGAAACACTGTATTTGTTAGGTTTACGAGTTTGAAGGCCCGAATCTATTGCACATTTTATGTTCACATACCACTGACTTCCCTTGCTCTATACACCATTCAGATCTGGAGATCTTTGTTATTAACCCATTTATGCCTAGTGTCTAGAAAAAAGGACTTGGCAAACAGCTTAGACCCAGATGAGACGCCGCATGATGCGGCGTCTCATCAGGGTCTGCGCTGTTTGCTTAAAGAAATTTTTCTGTAAGAAATATTAAATATAGAAATAAATATACTAGACATCCCTAATTTTGGAAATAAATTGATCCAATTTAGAAGGATGGGAGAGTCTACTAGGCATAAATGGGTTAAAAATTAATATAAAAATAAATTTATAGCTGTTAACGTCTGACTGAAAATAGTTCACATAGTTACTGGTTGTTTTCAAGGCCATTACTGCATTCATAATATTGATAATGGATACGAAATTTATGTTGATCACACCAAATATGATCGTGCATTAAATCAGATTGTTTATGCTAATTTACATTATTCTGAGCCAACACTGTATGCAGGCATGACTTAATGCAAAATTAATGTCTATTATGAAATGTTGAATGCAAAGGCGATAAGCAAATTTGGCAGGTGATAGTATCGATTAAAGAGTTGTTTCTTTTGTGCAAACATTTTAAGATGTTTGCATACAGTTACGAGTAAGAAACATTTAACCCTTTGAGCGCTGGAACCGGATTTTAAAGGTCTTTGCAAACAGTTTGGATCCTGATGAGACGCCACAGAACGTGGCGTCTCATCAGGATCAAAACTGTTTGCTATTCTGATAGTATTCTTTGAAAAAAAATCAAAGAAAATGCTAATTTTAGAAATTCAGCAGACGACATTTTAGCAGACGACAAATTTCCCAGCATGCAAAGGGTTAATGCTTATCTTATAGTGTATCAAAAGTAAAGAAGACTTTCAGTTCCTTATTGAGACCTGTAACTTCAAACAATTAATTAATATTAATTGAAACCATATTTTTTATTTATGCTCATATTATTTGTGAGGGTTCTTAAAATGCTTAAAACATTTCTTCTTAATATATGAAATTAAGCCAACAGTGATTTTGTTCAGTTGACCTTCAAATTTTAATTTTGTATTATTTATTTTATCACACGCTATACCTTGTTTTCAATGTAATACAGACACATTACATATTTTTTGTGTCGCCTGACTATGGTCAGGAGACATATAGGTGTTACTTTTTTTTGGGGGGGGGGGGGCNTAACTACTGTGTCCCTTCAGATATTGCTTTCATATTTGGTATGCATGTGTATCTGGACAACACCTTTCCATGCGCATACATTTTTTGACCCCTGTGACCTTGAACTTGAGGCCAGTGTTCAGGTTTCAAAATCTTCGACCGCGATTCGAAAAAGGCTCATTACTACTGTGTCCCTTCAGATATTGCTTTCATATTTGGTATGCATGTGTATCTGGACAACAACTTTCCATGCGCATACAAATTTTGACCCCTGTGACCTTGACCTTGAACTTGAGGTCAGCGTTCAGGTTTCGAAATCTGCGATCGCGATTCGAAAAAGGCTCAAACCTACTGTGTCCCTTCAGATATTGCTTTCATATTTGGTATATGTGTATCTGGACAACACCTTTCCATGCGCATGAAATGTTTGACCCCTGTGACCTTGACCTTGAACTTGGGGTCCGCGTTCAGGTTTCAAAATCTGTGACCGCGATTCAAAAAAAGCTCATAACGTCTGTGTCCCTTCAGATATTGCTTTCATGTTTGGTACGCATGTGTATCTGGACAAGACCTATCCATGCGCATAAAATGTTTGACCCCTGTGACCTTGACCTTAAAATTAGGGTCCGCGTTTAGATTTTGAAATCTGCAACCGGGACCCAAAAAAGGTTCATAGCCGCTATGTCCGGTGCAACGTACTATTCCATCATAATACCAATATAAATCGTAATTTATGTGCAGCTTTAAAAAACTGGATAGAGTAAAAAAAAATGAAGAAAACAAAGATTTTTATGTTCTTTTTTTAGATAAATACTGTTTATTTTTTATTAGATATAATACATTTCAGGAAAACACATATACCGTAATTCTAATTTATTTCAATACTTCTAATTGATTTGGATTACTTCCAATCGATAAAAGTAGTGCTTTTGTTTTCACTATTTTTTCTGGAATTCAGAACCACAACGATTTAATTGGTTAATATTTGAGTAACTAAATTCTGATAAGATAGTCATTGAATTTATATATGGATAAAGCAATTCAATTTTAATCGCTTACATGCCGCTTTTTGGGTGATTGTCCCGGCGTTCTAAAATGACGTACGTTCTATAAGTTCACAATAAAATTCGCTATTCAAGCTCTGGCTGGCTAAAACTTACCATCGCTAATCCCTTTATTGCCCCCTATTAACAACCCACTTCTACTTCTCGAGTGCACCAGTGTTGTTTTTGACACCTTATCAGCGATTTATCGGCAAAATATTGATTTTATCAGGCATTCACACCATGGTGTTTTTATGATAGGGGTCCCTCGATAGATGTGTCGTACAGAAATAAAAGCCAACTGAAGCCCAATCAAGTCCAAACATTCTGTGCATTATACTACCTGAGGTTAAAAAACCTGTCGAAACACAGATTTTGTATATCAAACAAATTGAATGCTTACCGATACACATTGATATTTCACATAAATTTACTTTCATTTTCGACTGATTTTCAGAAAATAATTTGTTCATATTGCATAAATATAAATTTAAAGTAAATTGACGGTTGGTCCCTCTCCTTATACCCTCCTGTTTGCCAATTATCATCTCGTTCATTGATGGCAGCTGTTTTCCAAACAATGACTTACGTTTGAAAGTCGTCTGCACTAAACCAAAACTACGACTTTGTACGTGTACTTATAACTTTTTGGAAGTATCCTTATTTTTAAAAATAGAATATTCGAAAATGAATTTTGGATCGGCAGAATATTCGAATATTTAGATATTCCGTCCCATCCCTACTTTAAACATTAAATTTTTTTAAAAGATTTTTTTTATGCCCCCGGATGCGGGAGGCATATAACGTTTGTCCTGTCCGTCCGTACGAAAATCTTGGTTAACCCATTTTGATCATTTCGTCTGTATCAGGCGACATATCCAACTCGCGGAGTTCTAGTTTATATTACAAATGTGTAATACAACATTTTTAAGCGTTTTCATTGGCTACACAATCAAAAATTAACCAATCGCATGGCTTTATTTTGGTGAAATGACGTCGTCAACATGAAATGACGTCACGATAGTAAACAACTTTAAGATCTATCAGCATTTGTTTGGTCAATTAAGATGTATTTTATTTAGTTTAAAAGCATGTGATAAAAAAAGATCTAACACTCGTTGATATATCACACCATATTTTATTAAACTCGTCCAGGAAATTCGTTAGTAAGCTAGCCAAAGGCTCGCTTACTAACAAAATTCCTGGACTCGTTTAATAAAATATGGTATGATATGACAACTCATGTCAGATCCTATATATCCTTTTAAGTCGAAATTGTAAACCTATAACCATAAACAGTACATAGACCAAGCTGTTAGATGAAATCTGTTAAGATCATAATGATGTCCGATTGCCAGACCATGACTCATCACAAAACTTGTAGAGAACCACCCTAGGATTATAAGGATCAATCTTAAAGAATCAGCTCGACCCAACTTATTCTTGTATGGCAATATATGATCTTTAAATGCGCTCTGGGAAAAACTGGCTTAATGCATGTTCATAAAGTGTTGTTCCAGTTTAGCCTGTGCAGTATGCAGAGGCTCATCAGGGACGGCTTTTTTATGGAATTTAAAGGAAGTCTATTCCGAACAAAAATCCAGTCTATGCGGAAAGTGTTGTTCTTGATAAGCCTGTGTGCACATGCATTCACTTTCTGCACACGCATTAAGCCTTTGAGCGCTGGAACCGGATTTTGAAGGCCTTTGCAAACAGTTTGGATCCAGATGAGACGCCACAGAACGTGGCGTCTCATCAGGATCCAAACCGTTTGCTATTCTGATAGTATTCTTTGAAAAAAATCGAAGAAAACCCTAATTTTAGAAATTCAGCAGACGACATTTTAGCAGACAACAAATTTCCCAGCATGCAAAGGGTTAAGCCTGGTTTTCCCAGAGAGAGCAGTCCAAATGTAAATTTTTTGCACACACATTTTGATGGTATAGCATTAAACCCATGTATAAGCCTAAGATTTATTTTAAAGATGCAATAGTTTCGTGCTCTGCTGTTGGGTCTTACACTTTAATCTTATTTTTTTCGTGCAGTCTCAGATCACCACGACAACGAAGGAGGCAGGCAGTGGGGTGGTGAGCAGCACTGTGGAGCAAGGGTACCATGACCACAAGGGCCGCACTAAGATCAAGGCTGAGAAGGAGGCCTACCTGCATACACACTGTGAGTATAGGCAGAGTTACTGTTATGTAATGTGGCACAGGGACGACACTTTTGACTAGACTAGATTTTTCCTAAAAAGAGACTCCCTTGAAATGAAACTACCATAAAAGCAGAAAGTGTAGTCCCAGATAAGCCTGTGGGGACTGCACCCAACTGACGTACATCATGCAAGTTTTCTCAGAACGTGTCTCATATGTTTTCAGCAGTATTTGCCTTAGCAACTAAACATAAAATGTGAAGTAACTCCTCAGATATTAGTGGCCTGTAACCTCCCAGTCATCAATCACACAGACTTCATCTACCTCATCTGTTTCATTTAGAAGCATTAACACTATCAGCTGGCAGAGCATCTGAGTGGAAATGTGAAATGAGCCTTCCAGACCTTCTGGCGAAATGTATACTGTGAGAAAATGATACCATTGCATGTTTTTAAAAGACATGAGCCTCCCTCTGTGAAAAGAGGGGTTTAATGCATGTTCGTAAAGTGTCGTCCCAGATTAGCAGTCAGCACTTTCCGTCTAAACTGGAATTTCGGTAAGAAGAGTCTTCCTTTAAAAGAAAAATACAATTGAAGTGGAAAGTGTCATCTCTGATTAGCCTGTGCGGATTGCACAGGCTAATCTGGGACGACAATTTAGGCGCATGCATTAAACCCCTTTTCACAGAGCGCGGCTCACATGTCTCAAACAGGAAGATGCAAACATGCAGTCAGGCAGTCTGAAATATCTTCTTATTACTGGTCACTGAAATTTTGAAACAGGAATTAAGAAACCAGTGTTACATAAAAAGGTGTTTATAATTCATAAGAAAAAACTACATGACATTGTAAACGAAATATTTGCATCAAATATTGCTTACTCATGACTTTGTCTTGATTATGCTGAATTATGAATATGCATTATAGTTGGGGACACTCATACACTTGTTTTGTTTATTTTGTTTATTTTGTTTCATGTTTATGAATAGCTTTCAGATTAGTGTACAATGTATACATATTGATATCAGGCTCTTAGCCACAAATAGTATAGTTATCTAATATGGGAGCTGTTACAAAAAATATATTGCATCATTTTTTATTTATTTTTTATCTAGTTTTTATATTACAGCTTTTTTTCTGAAATATTGTAAATAATGTACCAGAATATGTTTCTCTCAAGTTGTAAGGTTACTTTCAAGAGGTGCTGGAATGTTAGCATTCTTCAAAAAAACTTAGACCCCATTAAAGTAAATATGTTGAGGTTAATGAAACTCCATTAAAAGCCCATCATTTTCCCATCAAGGCCAGCATCATACTGGGCTGGGGGATGTTTTATCTGGGGAGTAAATGTGATGTGAACCACTATCTATGGGTGATATCATAGGGTGTTTTGTATTCAGACACTGTCTACTAAGATCTTTTCACATGTTTTTTCACTTCTTTACTTGACTTTAGTGTAAGTGTTATGCCTCCTTGTGTTGTGAATCTAAGATGCTTATTCGATTTTATATCCCCCCCCTCCCGCCAAAGTTGGATGGATATAGAATGGGCGTTGTCAGTCAGTCAGTCCGTCCGTCCGTCCATCTGATTTGCACCCATCCATAAACAAAATGTATGTGGGGGGATATCAATTCAACAAATTTGCTTGTTTGAAAAGTGATTGAGGCAAAACTAATAATTTTGTATTTACAATTTCGTCCTGCAATTCTTAAATTATTTTGTATTTACAATTTCGTCCTGCGATTCTTAAATAACTTAAGCGAGGTTTATGAAATTTGTGGAGGTCCTGTACTGAGTACTGACAAAATTATGAACCCAGTAGTTGACTACTGTTTTGTCTGTGACAAATCTCTTGTTAAATAAGTAACAACTTATTGATAGATTTGTTAAGCAAAAAGTATATACAAAGACAAAAAAAATATAGGAGAATATATCTGTTCAATTAATACATCCCTCATTCTATGTGATCTTTATTAATTGTACAATTAATTGTTATAACACAATTATATACTTTTTATTCAAATCAATGTCCAATTCTTGGCCTGGAAAGTGAAATTGATGACTTGTGCATTTAAAAATATGTACGTTGGTTTTCTTGAGGTGTTTCTGTTACATCAGGAGTTATACATATATCAGAAATTCATAATTATATGATAATGACAGAGCAAAATGGTTTATATGATGTGAGATTGTACATTTGGCAGGTTTTAAACAGATCTGTCTTGATCCTTTGGATAAATTGAGGTTACAAAACACTATCAAATGTGTGCATGCTTTTTCATATGCTGATGGTCTGGAAAATAAATATCTGAAGACCAGATTAAATCGCAAGCTGTGAGTTCATATTTCCAAATGTCTAAGTCAGAGAATAAGATATTTTTTCCTGAGAAAACAGGAACCCCTGCAAATAAATTAAACTGGTCTCACCATCCAAATGTTAGCAATTGCTCTCTGTTTTATTGAGAACAGATGCAAAACTCATTAATATGCTGGAATTTTTCTTCTATTAGAATTAGAGCTTTTTTCAAGTGGGCTTACCTTTCATATGTATATCTTGATTTCCACTGAAGTTCAACCGAGTATGGGGTAAGACAGCGTTTTTTTTCCCTAAAGGGGAAAGGTACCTGTACCCCTACAATGGGGAATTTTTCGAGTCGTGAAATCTTCAAATTGGGAAAAAACGTGTCGCGAACTCAATGAATTGGGAAAATTTCGAGTCGCAAAATTGATCAATTGGTAATCTTTAAAATGCATTTTATCTATCATAAGGGGCTATATTCACAAAGCATTTTAAGCTCTAGGTTTTAGCAGAAACACTACTAGTGATGATATTTGACAATCATATGTCATGTGACTATTGTGTTATTGCCATTTCAGTAGAAATAGTCCTGTCAATGGAAAAAAAAATCTTCTTGTGATAGGCATAATCACTGAGGTTGAGTAAAAAATGATAATAATATTTTTGTTTAAGCCCTTAAAAGCCCTGGACAGTCATTTTTGTGTGTAAACATTTTCAGTGATATCAATTAACGATTTAAAATAATAATAACAGGTAATCAGATCAAAGTCAAACATATCTCTCCTCACAGTGACACAGGCACAAAGTTACATTTAACTCAAAGCAACCTCTCAAACTCTATTAACAGCTGGTCATTGTTTACTTTTGCAGACAATGCACACGACAGCCGAACCAAACTACAATTATTACAACTTCCATACGATTATCACACATTGCATATATTACCTGATTATCCCAAATAATTATTTAATCCAGCACTTTAATATTTAAACACAAATTCAGACCGAGAATGACCGAAAATTTTGTTTAAGAATTGAATAAACAAACCGGTCGCCATTTGTCGGAAGTGCCAGGTGCGTGTTAATAGCACGTTAGAGTAGTGCCCCTTTGAAAAGTTTGTTTACTTTCTACGCTGACGTAAATAAAGGACCGAAAATAAAAGGCTCGACGATTTCAAAAGATATTTCCAGCGAAAAAAAAGGCACTGGCGATTAACGGCACTGAGGATCGTTGGGAACGGTAGATTTGGAGATTGGGAAAGGTCCGGTGCTAAAATTCGGAAGCCTCCGGTAGGCTTTTGGAAAGGTACCATTCCCCGGTACTAGTTAAAGAAGGAAAAAAAACGTTGTAAGACTCTAATCTACTCTGCACAGTCCTAGCTCCTTTATAATAATGTCTAAGAATATCTAATTCTTGTAATGTTTCACCTTTTTTGTGTGGAAACAATAAGGGGTACCAGTTTAAATCTTTGATATTGTGTAATATGTGTTAAATGCAAATGTTGGATTACAGAATAAGTTAATTTGTTTGTTTGAGCTCCTGGCCGTATTTTGGAGTATATCAATACAGCTATTTATTTAACACTCAGTCCTAAACTATTTATTTTTCTGCATTGATATACAATTTATTTTCCGTAGATGTTCTGTAGCCTCATTCGCATCATACATGACTAAAAGTTTACAAATACAAATAATAACAACGGTTGATCCCCTATCATTTGCAGATCAAGTTAAACACTCATACATCTTTCAAAACAGTTGGAATTGAACCAGATACATGTTGCCAAACAACATTTTAACTCTTACAGTTCTGGAACCGGATTTTGAAGGCCTTTTTAAACAGTTTGGATCCTGATGAGACGCCACAGAACGTGGCGTCTCATCAGGATCCAAACTGTTTGCTATTCTGATAGCGGTGTTTGAAAAAAAATGAAGAAAATGCTAATTTTAGAAATTCAGCAGACAACATTTTAGCAGACGACAAATTTCCCAGCATGCAAAGGGTTAATATATAAGCCACGCTCTGGGAAAATGGGGGTTTAATGCATTTGAGTAAAGTGTCGTCCAAGATTAGCCTGTGCAGTCTGCACAGGCTAATCAGGGGCAACTTTTTCTGCTGTAATGGTTTTTTTCGTTTAAAGAAAGTCTCTTCTTAGTGAAAATCCAGTTTAGGCGGAAAGTGTTGTCCCTGATTAGCCTGTGCGGACATGCATTAAGCCCAGTTTTCCCACGATGTTCATTTGACAATTAGACAGAAATTTATTAGAGATCAACTGAAGTTAAAAGGTGAACCATATTCCCAAGTTAAAGTAAACTATTCTGTCCAAAGGCATTCTTTAGTTTGTAGATATTATATTTTGCATGATTTAAATCCATTGCTTGAGCAATATATTTTGTATTCAACATTAACACTAATATAGTGTTTCTGTAATTGACTTGAAATGCTCAACCCTGATGGAAACAGTGTGATACGTGTGATACAATGACTGGTTGTCACCCTTTATGGCATGTAGGTATGAACATGGGCATTAAATCTCTTATTATGTGTCAGACGGGGGCATTTTATGACCTCCATGGCTCGGTCGGATATCATGCTTGGTCGGCTGACAACTGCTTATTTCGGTCAAGACGCTTTATGTACATTACAGTGAATTACTGCGTTAATATGAGGAAAATAATTGTGGTTTATTATAGGTGGGCCACACTCTGAAAAAAAAGGAGTTTAATGCATGTGCGTAAAGTGTGTCCCAGATAAGCCTGTGCAGTTTGCACTGGCTTATCAAGGGAGAAAGTGTCCCTGATTAGCCTGAGCGGACTGCACAGACTAATCTGGTACTACACTTTACGCACATGCATTAAACCCCCGTTTCACAGAGCATGACTCAGGCATTTACCAATACAATGTGTCAATAGAAGTGACAACAAAAATCATATTTTTGACAATATTATGTGTAATACCTGTAGACGAAAAGGGTTGTTCTCAAATAAGCTTAGTCTGATGTAATAACATAAAAGGTATTCCCAGTTTTGCACTCTTTCAAATGTTGTTATTACTGAAAAGTGGCTACTTTCTATATCAGTTGCCGCTTGTTTGTCTCGCTTTTGACAATTTCCTTTAACCCATTTATGCCTAGTGGACTCTCCCATCCTTCTAAATTGGATCTATTTATTTCCAAAATTAGGGATGTCTAGTATATTTTTTTCTATATTTAGAATTTTTCGTACAGAAATTCCTTTAAGCAAACAGCGCAGACCCTGATGAGATGCCTCATCATGCGGCGTCTCATCTGGGTCTACGCTGTTTGCTAAGGCCTTTTTTCTAGACGCTAGGCATAATTGGGTTGATTTGTATGCAGGATTAAATTTTATGCAAATATTCTCCATATATATCCCTACAAGGCAGAAAAGAGCGCACAACCTGTTATTTCACCCAAGACTGAGCAGTTGACATATGGGTTCTCACCTAGGCCATTTACTATCAAACTGAGATTAATGGCTGATTTACCTCTCTGATAAAGCCTTAACCAGTTTCACTGATGTACCATGAGTACCCACTGGTGTTCATTCTTTGTTAACAACACACAACTTGTAATACATCATTGCATGTTGTAAGTTGGCTGATTTGAACTGGCTTTAATGTACTTCCTATTACTTTTTTACTGCGCTTGCAACAAGGTTCTGGGCAGTTTTTGATTACCTGTATGCCCAAATCAGCTTTGTGTGTTAATTGATGTGTCTTTTCTTGAATGTTATGATTGGCAAAAGCATTTACAGTAATATTACTAAGACTCAAACCATTTCACACAGCCCATGCCTTATAAGCAACTTAACTATTGTTACACAAATTATGGCAATTTCTGGATTGTTCTGTCAAGGATAGTTTGGGAACACTCTTGAAGCCACATTCAAACCTTCATGAAACTTAGTCAGAATCTTTGCTCCAGTGATATCTTGGATGAATGTGAAACTTAGTCACAAACTTAGTTACTTTTTTTTTTCAAAAACTAGGTCTTTAGGTCAAATTAAAGAAAAGGCTTTTAAACACTCTAGAGGCCTCAGATTATGAGTCCTAATGATATCTGGGCTGAGTTCAAAACTGGGTAATTTTCTGTAAAAACTAGGTGACTTGGTCAAATTAAAGAAACTGCTTGTGAACATTTCAGATGCCACATTTATCGCCCAAATCTTGTGGGCAATCTAGCTAGAGGCAACATTAATCGCCAAAACTTTATGAAACTTGGTCAAAACATTATTACCAATGATAACTTGGCAATCTTTGAAACTAGGTCATGTGGGGTCAAAATCTCTAGAGGCCGTATGTATTGCCCTATCTTAAAAAAAAATATGAGAATATTGTCCCAATTATATGTTGGATTATTTCCAAACTTGGTTATGTGGGGTTAAAAACGAGGTAACTAGGTCAAATTAAACAAAAATCCCTACAAGTCACCTTGGTTTGCGCAGTCATCATCAAACTTGCTCTGAACATATGTTTTAACGATTTCTGAGACAAGTAAAATATGGTTACTATCCATTGAAAACATGGCCACAATGAGAAAGGAGACATATAATTATATATATATGGGCTGAGTTTGAAAATGATTGTGGTTTTTGTCAAAACATGGCTGCACAGTTTTGGGGCAGTTTCACTCATTTCAATTGCGAAACCTTATGAACCGGCTCAGTCTCAGAGCAGTTAAGTCGCCTGTGGATTCAGGTGAGCGCCTTAGAGGCTTTGGCCCTCTTATTGTCCGAGTTGAGGTCAAAGGAAAGAGGGTTTATGTTTAACTTACTACTTTCCTTTGTTTATACACTGAATAAAACAGTTACTGTTATCTTTCAAGAATACATTCTACATAAAGAGCAGACATGCATGTTGTGAACACTATTTTGTTTGTAACAGGGAGGCTACACACTATCTATTTGCTTTTTTAATATAACTAAGTTGTTGCCCTTGTTGATTTGTTAAACCATATTATAATGCACATGAAGTATAATTTTTACTTGTAAAGATTCAATGCAAGTTTTCTTTTTTTTTTTTTTTTTTTTTTTTTTTTTTTTTTTCTTTTTTTTTTTATTCTTT
>VMBQ01002506.1:0-26955 GCA_007657795.1 Dreissena rostriformis | reverse complement strand
AAATCAAAGGGACAATTATTTCTGTAAAAAAAAATATTCAAAGTCCCTTTGCTATGCTTTCAAAATTTCACAACCTTGACTTCTTTACCCTTATGTGCTTTTCAAATTAATGATTGTTTTTATCAGTTTATCTTAGATTTCATTCTGAGGCCTTCATGTGCTGAGTATAAAAAACATACCCAAGAGATTTGATATATCTTAAAATCAGATTTAAACAAACACACATACAAATTATGAAGAGAAAAAAGCATGTTGAATAAATGAACATAAACATTTATTTTTCTTGCCTATCGTGTGATGCCTCTTAAAAACCACCAAGACTGATTCAACGATTTGAGAAGTTACTTGTGTAATATTCAATTGTTAAGAATTATATTCTTTAAAATACCATCAAAATCACAAACTATTTAATGTCATGCAGGCTAGGTATATAATTAAAGCTTGATAAAGCAGGTACAATGGTGAAGTGTATATGTATGTGCATGTTTTGGAACTCTTCTGGACTGTTTATTTGTCTTTCATTATTAAATCGTTCAATTTCTGTGATCCTTGAAACACATCTTTCAATCTAGTTTTGATGAAGTTCAAAATAAGAATTTACAAAAATCTCAACACAAGAACCTTAAGGGCAAATACCTTTTTATGCTCCCCAAAACTGGGAGGCATTAAGATTGCTCTTGTCTGTCTGTATTTTTATACATATGTCCCGAAGCTTGTGTTTTGAATTCCTCTTTAACTACTGGGCCAATCTCGCTCAAACTTTCACATTTGAATGACCTTGTGTTTAGATGATTGCAACAAAATGTTTTTTTGCTGCGACAAGTTTCTACAGAATTATAGCCCTTTGTCTGGTTTTCCACTTTAAAATATGTATTCCCAAAATTTTGAGTTTTCAACTCCTCTTTAATTATTGGGTGGATATTGCTCAAACTTTCACAGTAGAATAACCTTAATATTTAGATGATTGTTATGAAAGGAATTTTGGCTGTGAAGAGTTCTTTCAGAATTATGGCTCTTTGTCTGTTTTCCACTATAGAAAATTAGTCCCAAATTTTGTGTATACAAATCCTCTTTTATCACTATGTAGATCTCGCTCAAAACTTTCATAGTTGAATGACCTTAATTTGTTGGTGATAGTTTAGAAAGAAATGAAATTTTAAATTGCATGGAGTTTTGGCATTTAATAAAACACAGTATCACATAAAAACTCACACCAATTTTCTCTTGATAACAAAAAACTTCTGGACTATTTCAGCTGTGTATGAGGGTGATGAGAGCAATGACGGAGAGGACAAGTCGCCCCTGGGGGGTGGGGACGGTTCCCTGGCAGGGGGCCATGTGCCGCAGGAAGGGGAACCAGACTTTGTGGAGACCAACTGCCACTGGGAAGATTGCGACAAGGAGTTTGATACCCAGGACGAGCTTGTCAAGGTTTGCAAGTTAATTGCTGTACTTTTAATGACACATCAGTCCCAGAAAGCAGTGCTCAAAATGTTGACAAAGGTCGATGTTTCAAAGGTCGCCGTGGTGTAATGGATATGGTGTCCGCCTAGCGACTGGGAGGTCATGGGTCCAATCCCCACTGTGGGAGCGTTCTTCAGATCGTCTCAAAGACACCAAGTACTGGTAATAGGCCCAGGAAACGGACTCGAGAGCGTTTCAATAAGCCTGCGGCCTTTGATGCAATTGAGCTTAAATAAATTGGTTTAAACTAAGATCTTTCCAAAGTACTGGTTATTCACAGAAAAAAACACTTAAGGAAGCCTCTTTAAATTGTTGTTGCTATTATGCTTAAGTAATTATGTTGAAACTTAACCCTTTACCACTCAGATACGCACTTTGAAGCATCTGAACTCCCTTACAAAATAAAATTCAATTTAAGACCTTTCTTACTAGATTCAAATTGTAAAGGCTTCATTTCCAACCCTATGGTACTGATAAGCAGCATCAGTTACTCACAGGCTGTTCTGGTTTTATGCTGGTTGCACAAAGCCATTTTCTCACTTTGCTTCTGAGCGGGAAAGTGCTAACCAAGCAAACAATGTCTTCCACAGCACATCAACCAAGACCACATCCAAGCCAACAAGAAGGCGTTCGTGTGTCGCTGGTCTGAGTGCAGCCGAGAAGAGAAGCCATTTAAGGCACAGTACATGCTGGTCGTACACATGAGGAGGCACACTGGGGAGAAACCACACAAGTGCACGGTATGTACTTCATACTTTGTGTTACCATTGTTGCAGGTGGGTTGTTAACATGGTAACAAAATGGTTGTTACCATGGTTATATGTAAGAAAGCTCCATGATTACAGTAGGGTAATTACAGTGGTAACTGGATGGTTGTTACCATGGTAACAGGGGGTAGTTGCCTTGGTTTCTTACGGTTTGTGATCATTGTTACATGAGGGTAGATACCATTGCTACTTGAATGTAGTTACCAAGGTTACAGGACGTTTCTTACCATGGTTACATGTTGGAAAGTACCATGGTTGCGTGATGGAATTAACCATAGTTTCAGGATGGTTATAACCTTGTTTTTAGAAGGGTTGTTAATACGATGACAGGAAGGTTGTTATATTTCAGTAAAAATGATGTCATAGTTGTGCTAAAATATTATTAACTTTTTGAGTCGTCTAAAGTATCCATGGTGAATTCCTGATGTTTTCTCCTTCAGTTTGAGGGCTGCTCGAAGGCCTATTCCCGTCTGGAGAACTTGAAGACCCATCTACGGAGTCACACTGGGGAGAAACCATACATGTGCGAGTTTCCTGGTTGTACGAAGGCATTCAGCAATGCCAGCGACCGGGCCAAACATCAAAACCGGACACACTCGAACGCTGTAGGTTGAGTTGGGAGGCATCTATACTCTTATAACAAATGATGCCATGCTTGTTTTCCCTTTACCCTAGTCCCTTAGAAAAACAAAATAAATAAAGACCTTTCTTACTGGATTCAAGTTTTAAAGGCTTCATTTCCAACTGAAGTTACTGATCAGCTGCAAACAGCATAAAACCTTAACAGACTTTTAGTTACTCGCAGGCCGTTCTGGTTTTATGCTGGTTGCAATAGCCATTTTTACTTTGCTTTTGATCAGGAATGGGTTTAATTATTTAAAACCCATATAATGTAGTCGGTTACTCTTAATGGTTCTAACAAATGGTGTCACATTTTTTGTTAAATTGATATAAATGAACACATAAACTTGTATTGTTTTCAGTGTTGAACAAATTATAATTTTAAATCATCAAATGACATCTGTTAACTCTTTCAGTGCTGGAACCGAATTTTGAAGGCCTTTGCAAACAGTTTGGATCCAGATGAGACGCCACAGAACGTGGTGTCTCATCAGGATCCAAACTGTTTGCTATTCTGATAGTATTCTTTGAAAAAAAATAAAGAAAATGCTAATTTTAGAAATTCAGCAGACGACATTTTAGCAGACGACAAATTTCCCAGCATGCAAAGGGTTAAATCCTGTTTTCCCAGAACGGGGCTCTTATCNATCAGACAGGTTAACTCCTTACCTATATCAGACAGGTTAACTCCTTACCTATATCAGACAGGTTAACTCCTTACCTATATCAGACAGGTTAACTCCTTACCTATATCAGACAGGTTAACTCCTTACCTATATCAGACAGGTTAACTCCTTACCTATATCAGACAGGTTAACTCCTTACCTATATCAGACAGGTTAACTCCTTACCTATATCAGACAGGTTAACTCCTTACCTATATCAGACAGGTTAACTCCTTACCTATATCAGACAGGTTAACTCCTTACCTATATCAGACAGGTTAACTCCTTACCTATATCAGACAGGTTAACTCCTTACCTATATCAGACAGGTTAACTCCTTACCTATATCAGACAGGTTAACTCCTTACCTATATCAGACAGGTTAACTCCTTACCTATATCAGACAGGTTAACTCCTTACCTATATCAGACAGGTTAACTCCTTACCTATATCAGACAGGTTAACTCCTTACCTATATCAGACAGGTTAACTCCTTACCTATATCAGACAGGTTAACTCCTTACCTATATCAGACAGGTTAACTCCTTACCTATATCAGACAGGTTAACTCCTTACCTATATCAGACAGGTTAACTCCTTACCTATATCAGACAGGTTAACTCCTTACCTATATCAGACAGGTTAACTCCTTACCTATATCAGACAGGTTAACTCCTTACCTATATCAGACAGGTTAACTCCTTACCTATATCAGACAGGTTAACTCCTTACCTATATCAGACAGGTTAACTCCTTACCTATATCAGACAGGTTAACTCCTTACCTATATCAGACAGGTTAACTCCTTACCTATATCAGACAGGTTAACTCCTTACCTATATCAGACAGGTTAACTCCTTACCTATATCAGACAGGTTAACTCCTTACCTATATCAGACAGGTTAACTCCTTACCTATATCAGACAGGTTAACTCCTTACCTATATCAGACAGGTTAACTCCTTACCTATATCAGACAGGTTAACTCCTTACCTATATCAGACAGGTTAACTCCTTACCTATATCAGACAGGTTAACTCCTTACCTATATCAGACAGGTTAACTCCTTACCTATATCAGACAGGTTAACTCCTTACCTATATCAGACAGGTTAACTCCTTACCTATATCAGACAGGTTAACTCCTTACCTATATCAGACAGGTTAACTCCTTACCTATATCAGACAGGTTAACTCCTTACCTATATCAGACAGGTTAACTCCTTACCTATATCAGACAGGTTAACTCCTTACCTATATCAGACAGGTTAACTCCTTACCTATATCAGACAGGTTAACTCCTTACCTATATCAGACAGGTTAACTCCTTACCTATATCAGACAGGTTAACTCCTTACCTATATCAGACAGGTTAACTCCTTACCTTTGCGGATGTGCATGCTGATCTTGAGCTACGCTGGCCACAAAAGGCATAAGACCCATTTTGGCATGACGCAGCTTTAGCTTATTTAACCCTTTGCATGCTGGGAAATTTGTCGTCTGCTAAAATGTTGTCTGCTAAATTTCTGAAATTAGCATTTTCTCTGATTTTTTTTCAAAGAATACTATCAGAATAGCAAACAGTTTGGATCCTGATGAGAGTGGCGTCTCATCTGGATCCAAACTGTTTGCAAACGCCTTCAAAATCCGGTTCGAGCGCTCAAAGGGTTAATGTATGTGACAGTTAGTTTGGTTTACGTTTTCCCATTGTGTATTGCTCTATGGCAATGGGTTGCTTTGCTGAAATATGGACTGGTTATAAAAAAGGGGTTGCTCTGTCTCATATGTTGATACAACTGAAGTTTTATATATCTTGTATGTTATTCTAAAACCGATATACAGTTTCATTCCTTAGATTTCTTGATTCTGTTGCATTGCATGTTTAGTTAATAAAGTTGAAAATTAAAATAAACAGTATCAGTAGCATTCAACTACACAAAACAGAACCCAATGTCCTTGATTATTACCAATAACTACTGTCTTTCTAACCTCCAGCCAAGAGATGACAGCACAGAGGAGGGCCGTGCAGGGGTCGAGCAGTGTACATCTGTGGGGTCTACACATGGGGCCAGTGGGGACAGACGCAGTTCACAGGTACAGGCTTACTTTCTATTTGGTGGGTCTACACATGGGGCCAGACGCAGTTCACAGGTACAGGCTTACTTTCTATTGGGTGGGTCAACTAAAGTACAAAAGTGAAAATTAATTACTCAAGTGTACCCTGTCTCAATATTGACTGGCCAACTTTACAGTTTGATTATTTTCCAATGTGACACATAAATTTGCTGTTCACACTCTTTTTACACTATGATGAAGGTGCAAAAAAAGACCAGAACATTTTTTAAGAGTTAATTCATGGTTGGTAATAAGCAAATATGATACGAAAGTATACCCATTTTTTTAATGCTGGGGATTCTGGTATTGGGGAGATTTTTTACATATAAAGTGGTATTTGACAGAACTGGACAATTTTGCCAATTTGCATAGGATCGCGGTTTAGAGAGGATCCAGTTAAGATGGTTTCCAATGTACTTCCTTAAGACATCAATTGATCACCTGCCTAAAGTGATTTTGTATGTTTTGTCTCCCGCAGGACACAGTGGGCTCCGTGATACAGCAGCACCCGTCACCACAGAGCAGTCCCGAGGTGAACGTGACCAACAACCTCAAATCTGACCTTGACGATCATGTGAACTCTGGAGGGTCACAGGTGGTCACCATGGTTACCCAGAGCCTCGAGGCAGAGGAGGAGGTGGACGTACCGGAACCAGACGAGGCTGATGTTAGTCTTGCATCTTGTTGGCTCAAACATTTATTTTAGGGCTTATTCAGATAAAGACATACATGTTAATGAATACTTGCCAGCTGTCAAATTAACAGACTGGCCAATCTGATCCTGCCTTTTTTCTCCAATTTGTCAGACAAAGAAAGAGTGTCATAGTAATAAAATGTGTTGTGTTCTGAGAAAACTGGGCATAATGCTTGTACGTAAAGTGTCATCCCAGATTAGCCTGTGCAGTCCGCACAGGCTAATCAGGGATGACAATTTCTGCCTAAATTGGATTTTCGCTAAGCAGAGACATCATTTAAACAAAAATTCCATAAAAACAGAAATTTTCGTCCCTGATTAGCCTGTGCGGACTGCACAGGCTAATCTGGGATGACAATTTACGCACAAGCATTATGCCCAGTTTTCTCAGAACGCGACACAAATGAGCATTATATCTAAGATAACTAAGTGGTCAGAGCGATCAATTATTTTGAGACTTGTAAATGTTCGAAGAAGCTCTTGGTGCCAACATCTATGGTTACTTAATTGACGTATTTAAATTCATTTTCAGGTACTTTTCACATTATTCTATTACAGGGCGCACACTTATCAAAATGTTGTTTTTATGAACAATATATTTCAGTTTTAAAATAGGCTTGTCATGAAATCGTTGCAAATACAACAGCCTTAAAAACTAAAGAGAAGTTATATTCACAGAATAACTTGAACCTTTTTGTGACAGCCATATGTGAATAGCAAAGACAGATAAGAAATTCCTTGTGTATATAAATGAGCTGGGCTCCGTAAAAATCGGCCTGAATGCATGTGCCTAACGTATTGTCCCTAATTAGCCTGTGTATTTTGCACAGCTTAATTAGGCACAACACCTTCGGATTTTATGTATTTTTTTGTTTAAAGGATTTTCTTCTAATTAAAAATTGTGTCTAGGCAGAAACTAAATTTTTCGCTGAGAAGAGACTTACTTTAAACGAAAAATACCATAAAAGTGGAAAGTTTCGTCCCTGATTAGGCTGTGTGGGATTTCACAGGCTAATCTGGGAAGACACTTTACGCACTTGCATTAAGCCAAGTTTTATGATAGCATATGGCTCAAGAACTGGTAAAAAATGAGACCTATAACTTGTATACATGATTGTGTGATTCTCTTTTAAGAAATCCACTGGACATTGTCATTTAATTAAGGGCATTCATGTAGAAAATAGTGAAGTAATTCTATAAATATTACAGTAACTTCGATCTCAGTTTGCACAAACACCATGCATTTCTTTTCCTTTTTAGGTGCCTGGCTCTGATAATCTTGTAGTTATTCGACAGAACCGCGTGAATTCCGGTCGCACGTTGCAAAAGAGAAACATGCATAAAAACTTAGCTCTGCTACCACCTGTTGGAAATAATAGTAAGTGTTTTATAACATTTTAAGGACATATTAATGGAAATAAAATGTTAATTGGTTCATGTTGCAAGTTATATAAATATCATAGGCAGTTTAGAGTTATGGTAATTACTGCACCTGAGCAGAGTGATGTGAGAGCTATATTTATTCCATTATACCAAATATAATTTAATTATATATAATATAATTCAGTGCCTCTATGTTGGGTCTCACTTAAAATTGACTATGTCACAACATCCAGGGAGTTAATGAATTTGAAAGAAGAAATACTAACTTTGAGTCATTGGTAGGTTTGTGTCATACAAATACAATTAAATATAAATGTACAGGGTTTGTGATATTTCCTTCTGCTATTGGTCCTTGACCAGTTTTTTCTATTCATTGATCACACATGTATATCTGCCACAGAGTCTGATATTATTCCTTGACCAGTTTTATTTCCCTTCTTTGACCACATGTATCTTTCTGCTACAGAGGTGCGCAAGGAGGGTAGTGGGCCGGTCCAGACGTCTATCACTGATCTCAAACCTCCGGCTGCCCCCAACCACACCAGCAAACGCATCGCTGCAGATCTCCATGGTGACTAAATACTCTTGTATTCTTTAATGTCAATTCCATATGAATTGCGCTCTGAGAAAATGGGGTTAAATGCATGTGCGTAAAGTGTCGTCCCAGATTAGCCTGTGCAATCTGCACAGGCTAATCAGGGACGACACTTAACGCCTAAACTGGATTTTTGTCAAGAAGAGTCTTCTTTCAAATGAAAAATACAATTGAAGGGGAAAGTGTCCTCCCTGATTAGCCTGGGCGGACTGCACAGGCTAATCTGGGACGGCACTTTACGCACATGCATTAAACTCCCTTTTCACAGAGCGAGGCTCATATTAATTCAATATTTATTACATGTTTTCAGACACTTTAAACCCAAACAGTCAATTATTCAAATCTATTTGAAAGCAAAGCCTCTACAATATAAAAAATTGCAAATATCTGAGGCACATGTTAGTTTTGTCACCTTTGATGATGGTCTGTCTATGCAAATGATTAGGAGATATGTCTTATTCCAAATTAAATGAAATCACATGGAGGAATCTTTTTTTTTTCTAAAAGACCTTGACTCTGCTCATGAAAACGCAACTTCCTGATATATGTTATTTATAAGTGAAATTATGATTTCCACAAGGAAGACTTAATGGACAAAAATATGACGAAATCAGTTTGACATTTCACAACATAATTGTGTTTTCTGAACAATGATAGTACCTATCTTTTAGTCCTATTTTTGAACTGTCCGTCAGTCTGTGCATCCTTTAACGTTGCCCATAACTTTTGCAATATTGAAGATAGCAACTTGATATTTGGCATGCATGTGTATCTCATGGAGCTGCACATTTTGATTGGTGAAAGGTCAAGGTCATCCTTCAAGGTCAAAGGTAAAAAAAAAGAAAAAAAAGGGGGCATTGTGTTTCTGACAAACACATCTCTTGTTTTGTATTAAAGCATATTCATTGAATCTTTCAGTAATAAATATTTTTAATTTTTTATATATCATAACCTTCTATTTTAGGGGACTCGCACAATGGCAATTCATTCAGATCCAGGAGGGACAGTGCAACGAGTACATTAAGTTCATGCTTCAGTAGCCTTCGATCTGACAACAGTCCAAATCCGTATGGAAGCCTCGCTTCCAGTCACCGTAGCAGCGAATTGTCAACCAATCGTCTCAGCGTCACAAACTCACCCTACGAGTACGACATCACAGGTAACCGCCCGTATCACCCTCGGCGATCCTGCAACAGCGACAGCAGCGCCAATATGAGTCACATGGAGGCTCAGTTTCAGAAGACAAACCTTGGCAGTCAGCCAAGTCTGCCCTTAGCTCAGCCGGCCAACTCCATCAACATGTGCAGTCCCAGTGCCAGATATCAGCAGGAGAGAATAGCACGCTTTCTGGCGGCACGTCAGGACATGTGTAACGCGAGAAACAGCTGTACTAGTACGCCCTCTGGTACCCCCCTGCCTCATGACGTAGCCAATAGGGATGCCAGAAGGGCGAGTGACCCAGTAAGAGCCATGGACCAGAATTACGAAGGTTCACACAAGAATTTGCAGCGGTTCCATAGTCTGAACATGGGCAAACCACTGCCGGTGCCACCCCATGGGCCGAGGTCAATGCGTCACAAATCTGGCTCATTCAACTCGTCTCGAAGTAGCATAGCTACCGACCCAGACTATAGCAACGGTGCTGACGAGTTTGACAGTTCTGTCATGGACACTGACACAGAGGCGGGGTTAGAAGACAAGATGCTAGAGGACAGTGAGGACATGATTATACCAGACGACATGAGACGGTTCCTCAATGAACGATATGGAGACGGTCACTCAATGTTTTCATATGATCCAAACTCGTTGACCGAATCAGAGATATTTTATTTGCAGCAAGGTGGTCAGATTAATCATGGAAATAGTGGGAACCCACAACAGACTGTCGGTGGATTGCCTCAGAATTCACAAATGGATGGATCTAATAATAGTAGTAACAATAGTGGTCAGTGTAGTAGGAATAATTCAGTTCAGGGAATGCAGAATTTGTATAGTGCTAATAGTGGTGCAACATGTGTAGAACAGTCTGTGGATAAGACCGTGTGTAACATGAATAACCATGGCAACCCAGCTAATGTGCAACAACAGTTGTCAAGGGAGAACACTGCCGCCTGGGTTGAACGCCAAAATTCTCAGAATCTACCTCAGCCAATGGGAATGCTCCCTAATATACAGCAGGGTCAAGGCCATGTGTCACCAAGGTCGAATGTCATGCCTTCACATCTGAATAGAAAAGATGTGTGTGCAAATGATATGAGCAGTAACCAAAGAAACTGGGTAAACAACAACGGCATGCAGCAGAATGCAGGTGCTATGTCGAACATGATGATGAACAATGGCCTGGCTCCCATGCTGCAATCCCCGTTGCCTAGCAACATGCCCATACCTCACCCACCTAGAACACCAAAGTCTAGCAACTCTTCCATGTCCCACACTCATAACGCAATGAAAATGAATAACCAAATGCACATGAATCTAACCCATAACACGAGAATGGGAAGCCATCCGATGATGGGGCTTAACTCCCCTCAGCCGAAGGTGGAGCGGTCCAGTCCACAGGTGCAGGTTCCGCATATCAGTCAGTCACAGATACCGCCTAGAGCAAAGGCTGCAAACAGGATCCAGATGATGACCCAGCAGGACCAGCTTCAGCAGCAACAACAACAACAACAGATGATGCCGATGATGGCCCCAATGCAGCAGCAGATGATGCAGAATTACATGTTCAATGGTAACATGCCCAGTAACATGAATGGTAACTTTAATGCTAAAATGTTCTATGGTTACGGTCCAATGACAATGCAGCAATATCATTATCAACAGCAGCAGCAACACCAACAACAGCAGTTTCAGCAACAACAGCAGCAGCAGCAGTATTTAAATGTGCCATGCAATGGTGCCATGAATAATTTAGGATATAACCCTGGATGCCAGCAAAGCACGCAAGACCAAAGGTCACAGTTCAGTAAACTTGAAATGTCGCCGGGATGTAACCAGGTTACGAGTTCCACTGACGTCGTTGAGAGCAGACAGGAGCCTGAAGCGCCACCTATTGAAAACTTCATGGAAAATCTAAACTCCATCTCTGGCGAAAATTTTATGGATAATATTAACTCGATTTCGCAGGAGAATTTCAACGGTGTTTATAGCCCCACTGCCATGAGTAATCGGTCAAACTCGCAAGTGTCGAGATACAGTGCAGCGTTGATGAATACATCAAACATGGTGGTGAATGACATGAGTTCCACTCTCATGCAACTGGCAGAAGAGAATAAATACTGGAGCAGACGACATTGATGCTGTTAGACTTGTTTTCCTGTTTACTCATTTTGCAGCTAAACTTATTGTTGGTTTGTTATTGTTATTATTGTGTTAGGTTAAATGTTGCCTCCCTACCATTATATTTTATAACCTTGTCTTCCAAAAACAAATGGTGTTGTTGTTTTTTTTATTTTAAGACTGTATATAAGATTATTTTTTCAGAATACGTTTCAAAGTAAAAATGAAATACATTTACTTAACCTTAGATTTCTCTTAAATCAGAATTCAGTAAATACAACCAATCTGTTATTGACGTCTTCCCAATATTCTTTTAGATATTTTGAAAACTTAATTATAATGCATATAAAATATTTTTGTAGAAATCCAGTTTAAAGGGTAAATGTGTAAAACCAGAACGATTTTTATATTATCTCAATGTATGAAACAAAACCCGTTATACTTGTTGTGTATATGTATTAAGATTTGCATTTTTCAAAGGTATTTCTTTTACTTGCTAATTTTAGCTCACCTGAGCACAACATGCTCATGGTGAGCTTTTTTGATCACTTTTTGTTTATTGTGCGTCATCATTATTTGCCTTGTGAAAACTCTAGAAGTCACATTTATTGCCCAATCTTCATGAAACTGGCTCAGAATATATGTCCCAATGATATCTCGGCCCAGTTCAAAACTTGGTCTAGTGAACAAACTTTAGAAAATCTTACGAACACTCTAGAGGCCACATTTATCGCCAAATCTACATGAAACTTTGTCAGATCATTTGTCCACTGATATCTTGATAGAGTTAATAAATGGGCCACTAGGTTTCAAAAACTAGGTCACTAGGTCAAATTAAAGACAATGCTTATGAATACTAAAGGCCACATTTAGTGCCCAATCTTCATGAAAATTTGTCAGAACGTTTTTTCCAATGATATTTCGAAAGAGTTCAAAACGGGATCACTAGGGGTAATAAAACAAGGTTACTAGGTCAAAATAACCATAAAGTTGTGAACACTCTAGAGACCTTCATGAAACTTGCTAATTACATGTTTCCCAATTATATCTCAACTGAGTTTAACACTTTATCACATGGGATCATAAAAAAGGTCACAATTTTAAAATAAAGAAAAAGCTTGTGAACACTCTCGATGCAACATTTATGTGCCAAGTCTTCACTAAATTGGTAAAAACATTTGCTCTAATGATTTCTATGCTGACTGAGATATTATTCCAGTCCATCGAAAAAAAACGCCCTACCATGAGGCGAGACAGTTTTCCTTTTCTGGCTTAAGGTAAACCATTTGAACACTCTAGAAATCACATGTGTAACCCATCTTTCATGAAACTTGCTAGGAATATTCAAAACATTGTTTTGTTATGATATCTGAACTAAGTTACAAATGATTGTGGTTTGATAAAAAAAAATGGCTGCCAGGTGTTTAGGCAGTTTTACTGTGAAACCTGCTCAGAAACAATAAAGTTCGTTTTGGGGTCTGAGGTGAGCGCCTTAGGGCCTGTGGCCCTCTTGAGTTGCTGTAAATATTTGTTTCAGATGTTACATGACATTTTATCATAGATAAATACCGGTAATTGTTATTGTGTTCAAGATTAGCATTTTATTTTGTATGAGTGATACTCATTTGTAGGATATAAGTACTGTTGCTTAAAGTTATTGGTGACTTCAGTTGTATTTCACATCTGTACACAAATTTAGTTTATGATGCCCTATATTGCAGTGGATAGACTTACAGACTTACTTGTATGATTGATGGAATAAGTTCAGAATCTAAAAACAACACTAAAACACTTTCCAACAGTACTTTTGTTCAATTTGTCTTAATATCTATGCATGTGCTGTAAAAAATATGCTACAATTAAATTACGTTTAACTCAAATATTTAAACATACCTTGTTATTAATTGACTTTGATTAAATGATTCAGTGTTTATAAATTATAAATGATAAGTGAACAATTAAGGTATTTTGTATACAAAAAAGTGCTCATTCTCAAAAAGTGCTATATATGATGTGCTTTTATGTCTTTACATATGTATGTGCCTTAAACATCTTAATGTCCATATCTTCTTTGGGGTAAAAACTCACATAGTTGAAATGAATATATTCTTACATGTAATGTGTAAGGTTATATGGTTTTAAACTTTCATTTGTTGTCAGCATAAGGTCTTAACCGTCGTAACTTTGTCATTAACGTTCAGAATTAGTTACATATTAAAGCGTTTTCATTACAAATTCATCTTATTGTCACAATTTTAATTATTGTGTAGCGAGTACATTTCTTGAAATACAATTTCAAGTCATTTTTAATACTATGTACACAATGTATATAATGCATTGATATTACCCTATACTAGAATCTCAAGATGTTTATTCAATACAATTATACAATTATTTTTTTTAGATTTGTTTTTATGGAATGACTCTAAGTCAGTTTAAATCTATGTATATTTTTAACAAAATTAATGTTTCCTGTTTCATGTCTTTGATCAGATGCCTAATTTTAAAGATATTTTTAACCCTTTGCATGCTGGGAAATTTGTCGTCTGCTAAAATGTCGTCTGCTGAATTTCTAAAATTAGCATTTTCTTTGATTTTTTCAAAGAATACTATCAGAATAGCAAACAGTTTGGATCCTGATGAGACGCCACGTTCTGTGGCGTCTCATCTGGATCCAAACTGTTTGCAAAGGCCTTCAAAATTCGGTTCCAGCAATGAAAGAGTTAATTCGGACATTTATAACATCTATTTTGTGAACAACAATACGACTTTTTAGACTTGTTCCAAAAGGAAAGGAAATTATTTTATATTTTTTTTTATGTAAAATAAATAAATCTACAAACCTGCATATGTACATGTATATTCTAGATAAACTCCATTTAAAAACAAATTATTATTACATAGTTTTTAACATCCAGTTTTATAATGTTCTTCGGCCATATGTATTTTGTCTTCCAGGAGACCAAATTTTTCTTCAATGGTGCATTTTTATTATGAAATTTGCATGTTGATGCTTTTACTTGTTACTATGCAATTGTTAAGTGTGATTGTTTATGAGGAATGTGTTAGAAGTTAAACTGATTGGACAATTTTGTTGATTCATTAATTAAATCATGTCATGTATGTTATAATTGGACGTTAGTTCAGAGATTAATATTTTAACAATTAAATGAAAATACAAACAATTGAGTCGTGCTTTGCGAAAACCGGACTTAATGCTTCTGCATAAAGAATTGTCAAGCCTGTGCAGTCAGTATAGGCTAATTAGGGATGTCACTTTCCGTCGATTTTTGTTAAGAAGAGGCTTACTTTAAACGAAAAATTCTGTTTAAGGGGAAAGTGTCATCCCTGATAAGCCTGTGTGGATTGCACAGGCTAATCTAGGTCAATACTTTAGACACAAGCATTAATATTTTTCGCCCTGTTTTCCAAGAGCACTGCTCAATTATATTATTACTACATGTGGTACAATTTAATATGTTTCATATTTTTATCATTGAAGTTCATTATAAAATCATGTGCATTGTGCGTTAATCAACATTGCAATAGTCTGAACATTTCTCATACCAGGTAGTTTATTTTTTCACTTTTGGATACATAAAATACTTTTAAGAAATTCGATACAGCGTGATTGACCTAGTGAATAAAACCAGTGTTTACAGTTATATGGTCAGTTATATATATAACCAATAAACAGGCAGAGTCTTGGGATGCAGACAACTTTCGTTTAATCAACTTCAAATATAAGTGTTTTGAAAACTTTCCAATGCATCTGTGTACTCCGGTTTAATTTTGTCTTGTATCATTTATTATAGACTAAACTATGAACATGAATCTCGTTTTCGATAATCATCCCACGGCCCTCAAACTGCCTTAATAAGTGTATATTTGCTGGTTGTTTGTTATCATGTTTGGGTTTGACTCATTTCATTTACTGACTAGTTGAAAGCATATGCCATATCAATAAACATTATTATTATTCATGCTGGTGCAATTTCTTTGTCATTTCTCCTTATCTTAACTTCCCCATAGATACTTTACCTGTCGACGGAAGTAGATCACTACGCCTATCTGAGGGACCTATGTTGTTTGTCCAACGGTTTGAATTGTTTTGATTGCATATTCTATAAATACTATTATTTACAACCGAAATAAGAACCCACTATTGACCTTTCTTCTGTTCTTTCATGGACAGGTATATATTAAGCATAATATTGTCTGCCTTTTTTTTCTCACCTGAGCAATCAAGCTACTTGTGAAATTTTGTATGTCGTCAACATTTACCTTGTAAACACTACATGTCACCTTTCTTGCCCAATCTGTAGGAAACTTGGTCACAACATATGTCCCAGTGATATCTCGACCCATTTCGAAAATGGATCATAGGAGGCCTAACACAAGGCAATTTAGTAAAAATTAAGAAAAAGCTTGTCAACACCCTCGAGTCAACATTTATTGCCCAATCTCCATGAAACTATATTCAGAACATCCGTCCCAATTATAACTTAACCAAATTCAAAACTGGGTTATTTGGGACGTTAACAATCAAAACTCGGTTATTTGGTGATAAACACTCGTTTACTATCGGATCATTATTATTAATTACTTCACCTTATGATATTCAGGTGAGCGGCATATGGCCTTCTTGTTTGTCCGAAGTTTTTTTTCTCGAACGTTTTTCTTTAAATCGACCGGATTATATAAGTATGTGCTTTTAATATTCATCGAAGCATGAATACACACAAAATCAACTCAACCCACATTTGACAAACATTCTACTGGTCAATAAAGGCTGTTCTTGAATTATGTGCGGAACTTTTTGTAACTGATCCCATTGTGGGCAACAGAAATCACCTGACCAACTTGTTCCAATGTTCTCGTGCAGAGTATAACTAGAACAAATATTCAATGGTATTCAAATGACAATCGGTAAAATGGTGGGCAATGACAGTGCAGGGTACAAGGTCCATTACACCTCATTCAAACCAGGGACCTATACAACAAAGTTTGTATAGGTCCCTGTATAATTGAAATGAACATTATGTGAGTTGCTGCTTAAAAGCCTTATATGGGATCCCCACCAGGATTTGAACCTGGATTTCCTCTCCATATGGAAAGGTGTGTTTGCTTACACTATAAGGATGTTCCCATTAACAGCAATATTGGTTAAAACTATATATGTTAACTTAATAAACAATTTCCAAACATTTGATACAAACATGTACATGTATAAATACATGTTTCGAAGCTTATTAACACAATTCATTCTCCCTCTGATTTTGAAGCCAGATGCCACTTTACTTATGACATGTACCAAAAGGGCTTGGGACCTTCTAGCTTTTATATCAGCTCAACACAAATGCATAAATAAGCAGTAACAAGTTGTATAGTTGGTGCTGAAGCAATGGGCACAGGGACTTCTTCTTTGCACATTTCTGGTGGAAGAATTCTTGTTTGCAATTTGGTGAGCTCGCCTTTAGTGCTGCTCTAGATGGGGAACTCGTGTGGGTCATAGGTTCCCATCTCCAGGGCGACTGGCCTTTTTATGGATGCTGGCAGTGACTCAGGCACTTCAAATGGAGCCAACAAAAGGGTGAGCACCTGTTCCAGCAAGCTCCTCTCCCTGTGCTTTCGATGTGCACTGAACCTGAAATAGATGGACGGACGGACAACACCAATGCTATATCCCTCTGCCTTTGGCGGGGGATAATTATGAGAGAAGAAAGGACAGACAAGTCAGCGACTTTATGCTCTCCCTTGTTGGAGCACAAAATCTCTAACCTGTAATTTCTGAGTACAAAGATGTATACATAATTCTGGAAAAATGCTGGTCAGTTAAGGGGTTTAACGTACGACCTTACATGAAGCATTTGTGTAACCTTGACCCTTGATGTGAATCGTATGACCTTACATGAAGTATATTGTGTGACGTTGACCTTAACCCTAGACATGAACCTTGACCTTAACCCTAGACATGAATCTTACATATGACACACAGCAAGGAAGAAGATGGAGNAGTGCTGGAACCGAATTTTGAAGGCCTTTGCAAACAGTTTGGATCCAGATGAGACACCACAGAACGTGGCGTCTCATCAGAATCCAAACTGTTTGCTATTCTGATAGTATTCTTTGGCAAAAGTCCAAGGAAATGCTAATTTTAGAAATTCAGCAGACGACATTTAAGCAGACGACAAATTTCCCAGCATGCAAAGGGATAGTGTCCCAGCTGTAAATGGGCCGCGATATGCTGTAACACAATCAGTGAGCTGCTTTCTGACAAAACTGGGCTTAATGCATGTGCGTAAAGTGTCATCCCAGATTAGCCTTAGCGGACCTCAGTGTGTGTTAAGTGTCATTGCAGACTAGCCTGTGCAGACTGCACAGGCTTATCTGGGATGACACTTTACACATGCATTAAGAACAGAATACAGCTCCAATAAAGACAGTTTGAACTAATCAGGCATTCAACAAAGTTTTTTTAAGTATTTAAGTGTGACAATAAACAGTGTGATACATAAAGTCTTGAATTTTCAATTTGAAATTTAGGGTGATCATTTTTCCATAAGCTTGTGCTTAATTTGTGGATCGGTCAAACCACAAAATCAACGAAGTAATGTGCCACAAACACTAATGATTTTACAGTATTTCAAATTGAACACATAAGCACATTTACCAAACTGGCAATCACTACAGCCACTCTTGTATATATTCCCCGCCCCCTGACAATACTATCAGAAATGAACCCTCCAACTGCCAGGCCCCGACTGCTGCCCGCATTCCGGGAAAACTGGGTTTAATGCATGTGCCAAAAGCAGTCCGCACAGGCTAATCAGGGACCTCACTTTCCGCCTAAACTGGTTTTTCATTTAGAAGAGACTTCATTTTAATAAAAATTTGCATAAAAGTGGAAAGTGTCATCCCTAATTAGCCTCTGTGGACTGTAATCAGGCATTCAACAAGGGTTTCATTCAGTTTTCAAGTGAGATTATGCTCTCAAAATGTAGGCAGGGAATTAAAGATACAGTAAATTTTACTAAAGCCTCAAAATGGAGCCTGGTGTTAAATATTTAGGTCTAAATAGCAGGGTCTTCATGTAACCTTTGATAAAGATACTAACCAAACTGGCAATGACTACAGCCACTCTGGCATATATGCCCTGCCCCTTGAAGACCCTGTTTGATATGAACCCTCTGGCCGCCACGCCAAGACTGCCCCCCACAATAGGGATCCAAGCCATGTTTTTTGTGATGTCTTCCTTGCCTTGACCAATCATCGTGAAGTATGGCTGTAAGTTGTATGCAAATACATATCCTGCTGAAAGGCACAAATGAATAATCACAGCACGGTTTTACATGAACACAGTTTTCAGGGTCCACATGACTCATTTGCAGTGGTTTTTCACCATTTTGGGAATGGAGCCGTGCCCTTTGGATTGGGAAAAATTGTTTTGACAAATTTGTGTTGCGTTTTTTGCTAACAAATACTTAAAAATTGAGAATAAAGTGTTTTCAATGTTATATTTGTCAAGCCTTAACTGATAGAGCTGAATAGGGAAATAAACTAAATGTAGCAATTTAGTTATATTTTTATTATTTTGGGGGGAAACCTTCTGTAAAAGACGTTAACGTCATTTATTTTCCCGCGTCTATTTTGGCGCGACGTGATATAAAACGTTTTATTTTGTCTACATCATATATTTGTAACATAAACAAGAATACAGTTATCTGTTTAAAAACGAGGATTCAATAATCGGTAAATATTTAGTTTTGGTATTAAATATAATTATAATAAGGTTGCATAAAGATGTAATTTATAGTTCCTTTATATCACAATGTGTTTTAAAGTATAACATATTATCGTTAGCCATTTAGATTTATCATTTCATTGCATGAGAATGACATGCTTTAACATGGTTCTATATTTGGAAGATTTTGATTGTATGTTTATGTTATGTAAAATATTCTCTTGCAGAGAATCGGTAGCCACGGTCGTATGGATGAATAAATAACGTAACCGATACCATATACTCCACTTCGTTTGTTTTTATGTAAAGGACAGGGACTGTTATACCTTCAATTGTGAATTTTAGGCAGTGATTTGGAAAAATATATATGCTTTTTGAGATTGGGAATGGGGCCAAATTTCAGCCCCAAATTTTACCAAAAAACACTTATCTGACATTTAGGGGTCCTTACCATACTTATGTGAGACTACTTCATTTGCCTCATCTGCATTTCATTTTATTGAAGTCATGTGTGTTTTGTATGAATAAGATAAAACAATGTCATTAATTTAATATTTTTATATTCAACATATAATTGATGTTGAAACTTAACAATACTGGTAAGAGAGTATTTGTTGGACGAAATATATGTTTTTTTTTGGATTTCTTCCTTAATAATAAGAAATATGTCATGAAAAATGTACTGATATATCCTGGGTTTGTTTTCTGCAAGTGAATGTAAACAAAACAGTTGTTTTATGTGTGCATGCGTATGTACCTGGCCCGTATTTGGGGTCAGTAACAGGATGCGATTTCACACTGTACAGGACTTTTTTTTCAGGACATTTATATAACTTGAGTAAATGGATACAAATTAGAGTTAAAACGATACTTTTCTTATCTGAAATTTTATAATGACATGAATATATTTATTTTAGGGTGCAACATGTCTCCTTCTGCTTGTATAAACAGAGTTATCGCTTGTTTCCAATAGCAATATATACCAGAATATCCATGTTCAATGTCTTCTTGAAAATTTGGTGACACTCATCGCATTTATAAATGGGAGATATTTTTTAATTCAGTAGTGAAAAAACAGCTATTTATAACTATTCAAGGGAGAAAATCCAAACAGTGAATTTATAAAGGTGAATTTGAATTGTTTCCCTTTAATTGACATGTTCACTAGCAATTCCAATATCTGTATACGACAAATTAAGTGTGTCGAGTATTGTAAAAAAAATCAGTTACTAAAATAATTTGCGTGTTGACCACATCAGTTTCTGTTTAAATATGAGGTTGCAATAAAAACAATTGAGATTTTCTGTATTGTAGCAGACGAACGAAAATCTGAAGAAAACAGTAGTGCGTTCAGTTACAGCGAACGTTCGCTATAAATATCGCGAACCGAAGCGAACCATCTCGGGAGGTAGTTCGCTATAGTTCGCTAGCGAAACAAAGATGGCGGACAAGTAAGTTGTTGTTGTTGTTCAGTGTAACTTCGATAATTTTTTCATTTTTTTGTAGTACATAGTATGAATTGAATTATAAAAATAGTGTATTGTGTTGGTTAAGTACTTTCTGTGTTATAAGCGATTTCATCCATCAAAATCGCAATCAATTCTCTGGGAGCCGCCATCTTGAAACGTTCGCGCCGAACTTATCGTTCAATAAGACTGAATTGGGAACGAACGATCATTGGCAAACGTTCGCTGTAACTGAACGCACTACAGGTCAGGTCTTTTAAAGTGACTTCTTTTGCGCATGCGCATGCTATTAATATCCCTTGAGTGGAAGTCACATTTCACTGCGAAGAAATTAGTAAACACTGCAATTTTATAACTATAATACTTGCCTTTTAACAAATTGCTGCTTTCAAATTCAAGAAAACAAGCATCTATAAGTATGTGACGAAGCAAACTGTGTTTAAGGGTTACTATACATGAAATAAATAGAACCTCCGGTAAATACTGCTGTCCCAGAAATACTCGCTATCCAGTATCATCATTAAAAAAGATCAGACATACCATTGGATGCCTGTTTAAAATTAGGATGGGGTGTCCTGTCTCAGAAATAAGGGTTTTTGAAGCAGAAAATGGAGTCCTGTAAATCCCTGAGTAATCATATAAGGTGATTTATATATCAAGTATACAATAAAAAAAGGTATTATAATTATACTGCTTATATAAATCACCTAAAAATGTAATTTTAGTATTGTTACCATTTCCGCGACCCTACAAACAAATTTGACAACAATTTACATTATTCAATAAATTATGTTGAATTGTTATAAAATATCTAGTTCCTGCAGTTAAGAATTGTAATTCAAAGTTTTAATTATACTATGAATGCAGTTTATGCTATTTAAAGAGACATATTCGCAGATTTTGGAATGTTTTTTAAAGTTTGTCATTAAATGCTTAAAATTGATAAATGTAAACATCAGAACTAAATAGCTTCAGTATTAAACAAGAATAAAATTTAAGAAAGAAATAAAAAGTTATCCATCCCCGGGCTCGAACCACTGACCCTTGAAGTAAAAGTCAAACGCTTAAACCACTCGGCTATCGCGATGCTTATATAGTAAGAGGTGTATTTTATACTTTATATAAGCATTGATTAATCCTTGTAATGTCACGAAATATAACGATAACAACAGAACTCTCCAAATTATTCAATTGTTTTGAGTTTGTAACGCTTTATAATTTTCAGGTTTTAAAATCGTCATAAGATGAATATAATTAATATTTTAGAGCATTGTAAATGTTCAGTATTACTGTTTCCTCGCAAATATAATAACAACGAAAATTTGCAGATCTGAAACAATTTGTTTGAATTTTGTCAATTTAATTACCAAAACGTGAACAGGTCCCTTTATTAACTACAAGTATGTGTACATAGAATCTGAATATACATTCAATATGATTGGACAAAATGGCCAAACTTTGTAAAGCCAGCAAAATTTATTGGCGAAAATGTTTTTGAGCCAGCCGTAACCCTGCACATGTACATTNTCCCCCTATTTTTTTTTTTTTTTTTTTTTTTTTTTTTTTTAGAATTATGTTTTCACACAGTTTTTATTCTGCTGAAATTGCAAGGTTGTATAGATATTTCAAATTAATGTTGCTCATTACATAAAGCTATTAGTGTAGTCCAGGGCCAAAACAAATGAGCCATGCTCTCTAAAAATCCAAGCTAAATGCATGAGCATAAAATGCCATCCCAGATTAGCCTGTGCAGTTTGCACAGGCTAATCAGGGACAACACTTACAACCTAAACTGGATTTTTGTTAAGAAGAGACTTCCTTCAAACAATAAAAATTCCATAAAAGTGGAAAGTGGCGTCCCTGAATAGTCTGTGTGGACTACACAGGCTAATCTGGGACGACACTTTATGCACACGCATAAAGCCCCGTTTTCCCAGAGCAAGGCTCAAATCTTTGGTGTGGGTGTCCTCACAACAAACATACCTGCATTCCTGATAGACCCAGCTAATACAGCCAAGATCAAAGAAGAAGCCAAGAAAAAAGGCTTTAGAATTTTTGTAAGTCTCTTCAATTTCATCTCGGAGACTGTGTTGTTCACTGATTGTTCCCCTTGTTGCACCTGGGTGGCTTCTTTGGATGCGTTCTTTCTCGGGCTCCTTCAGCGTCAGCAGGACGAGTATACCAATGAGGATGCCTGGCATTCCAGAGATTAAGAACGACCAAAGCCAGCCCTGAAATATCAACAGGATTGAATATTTAATAGGATTAGTTCCCGAGACCACTCTGGGAAAACAGTGCGTTAAGTTTCGTCTGCACAGGCTTATCAGGGACGAAACTTTCTGCTTTTATGTTAAAGGAAGTCTCTTCCTAGCGAAATTCCAATTTAGGAGGCAAGGGTCATTTCTGATTAGTCATGGACCACACTTTACACATGTGCATTAAGCCCCATTTTCACAGAGCTTTTTGTATAGGTTGGATGCCTTTTGTGAAGGCTATACAGGTTAAATGTCATTGACTTAGTTCTGCAGCTCATTTCTTACAATTCTACTTAAAGCCACACACCTTGAAATCAAGTACATGTTAATCAATACATATATATGCAATTTGACAGTGTGCAAAATTGTCATTAAATCTATAGCCTAAGAAGCAAGTAATTTATTGTTTTTCAAACACTTTTAAAACCGAAAGTAGGATTTCTATACGTATACGTCCATTTCGACAAACGCGATTATTTTTAAGTTTTAAAGCGCAAAAAATACGGATTTCTACCTTGTAACCACCAGATATATTCTAATTGGCATATATTAAATTAAACCTATAGCCCAGTTAGCAAGTAATTTATTATTTTTCAAACGATACCGATTTTAAAACCGAAAGTAGGATTTCTAGACGTATACGTCCATTTTGACAAACGCTATTATTTTTAAGTTTTAAAGCGCAAAAAAGACAGATTTCTACCTTGTAACCACCAGATATATTCTTATTGGCATTGATAAAATATGTTTCTTATTTATACTTAAAATTTACTATGCCAAATAAGGTGTGTGGCTTTAACAAAACACTGAAATATCTACATGAGGCAAAGGTGTTTTGTTGATGTTATGTTGTTAACAATGCTACTCACCAAAAAAGGTCAATAAAGTATGACTGAATAGTATAACCTACATTTTACATTTATTTTGTATGCCGTACAAAAAACAATGCTAGAACAATTTATTAATATGCTAAATTTCATTTTGAAAGTTGAACGCTTACATCTATTTGATGAAATGCCAAGAAAGTTACAAACTAAGTACAGGGAACTTATTCACAAAATATCTGAACAATACCTCCATCCAAAATCAAGCTATTTACCAGAAACCATTTTCCTATTGTTAGTGACCTCGAACTTAGCCTCAATGGCCCCACATGCAGTTTGGAACTACCGGTAGGTCAGCATGTATTTGCTACCTACTCACAACATTTCAGTGCGATACATCTATTCAAACTGCATTAAGTAATTGAGAGCATGCCATTTTTCTATTTTTTAGTAACAGTGACCTTGACCTTTGTCTAACACGCCCCAAAAACAATCCCAAGCTAGATGCCCAGGTAAACTTTATATTTCCAATGTTTTAGCAAGATTGGTCCATGCAAACTAATATTAATGACAGGAAACCACCTTTTTTCATTTTTTTTTAGTAACAGTGAACTTGACCTTGACCCAGCTGAAAACCTCATCAAAAATGGGAACCACTAGTTTAGTTTCAAGCAAAATAAACAAAACAATAGAATAATCAAAAGTTATTTATATTATGGAAAGATATCAATGGTCCCAAATCAAAATGCCGAACTTACAAAAACACAANTGGTTATATTACATGGGAAACAGGGTATGGCATGTGATAAAGATAAATACATAAAGACATACATGTACAGACAGACAAACTGACCAAGGGGCAAACTTTTAAAATCATACTTACTGATAGTGTGGGTATAAAGAAAGGATGAGATTTAACTATGAGGAAATCTAAATACCTGGGCAAACTAACTCAAAGCTTCCTTAGAACCTAAGGTAACTCAAAGGCTTCTTTTGTTGCTAACGAAATGTGGTTATAAACTAAGGTACAACTATATTTTGCTCCGTAATTTAAAGTGAGTCCATCTATATTGGATTTATAAGGATTTCATATTTAAATACGCGCTAAATAAAACCTTTTGCAATTTCTGCCATGTATTAAGTATGTTATTAGAACTGTGTGTCAATATAACACTCAAGGTAAATACATTTAAATAAATCCATTAGCCATATTTCAGATATTCAGTACCATATTTATTTATTTATTTATTCTGTGTTATTCTTATTTTGGATAATAATTATTTGTAGGTATCTATGTTTTGAGACATTTTAAGACAATAATGTTTTACTGTTATCTCTTTTTACAATTACTGAGACATCTACTTTTGTGAAAAGATTCACACAGGGTTATCAGGGAGACACTTTACGCTTTGCTTAATTGAATTATTCTTTAAAATGAGGTCCTTTGAAACGAAAATCTGGCATAGGCTGAAAGTGATATCCCTGATTAGCGTGTGCAGATTGCACAGGCTTATCTGTGACTCCACTTTACGCACATGAACATACGTACCTGATCGTTGATTTTGGTGGCAGTGATAAGGGACAGGCTGTAGCCAAAGTAGATCCCCCAGTTGAAGATGCAATAAAAAAGTGAGCCTTGTTCTTGGAAAACTGGGCTTAATACATGTGCGTAAAGTGTCGTCCCAGTTTTGCATGTGCAGTCCGCATAGGCTATAATCAGGAACAACACTTTTCACTTTTTAAAAATTATTTTCTTTTAAAAGACTTCTCTTCTTAAAATTTAGTGTATGCGGAAATTGTTGTCTCTGATACGCCTGTGCGGACCTCACATGCTAATCTGGGATGACACCTTTTCCTAGAGTCTGGCTCTTTTTATTAACAAACAAACAAAATAAGAGATGGTCTAGGTACCAGACCACATATGCAGAACTAACCTTACAGTGCAACTAAACATTTTAATAAATGACAATATTTATGGAATTTATAACCAGAGTGCACTGAGTGGCAGTAAAAAAGGATTTTTTTACAATATAATACACCTTGTTTAATGAACCCATTCCCAACGACTAAAATGTTCAAAGGGAAAGAAAACCAAGAAACCAAAATTACAGATGACAAAATCCTATATGCATAGGTAATGTAAATCTCAGTTGCAATCACAAAATAGCTTCTATGATTATGTTCCACTTACCATTAAAATACTTAATTTAATGATTATAACACTAGTATACGATTACTTAATTTAATTTTATTCCCTTACACAGTTTTAAGCCCCATTTCGAAAGCAGTGAAAAACAAGTTGCATCACATACACTTAGGCCATCATGAAAAATGTTTGGACAAATCCAAACGTCTGTTAAAGACTTCTAATTCCCACGCATAAAACGTTTTTATATTATCAATACTTGAAAAAAATAAGTCGATCTCTGGAAAAATGGGGCTTCATGCATGTGTATTAAGTCCCAATAATGCATGTGAGTAAATGCATATAAATGCTTAATGCGCAAAGTGTAGTCTTAGATTAGCCTGGCATAGGTAAATCAGGAATGACACTTTCTGCTTTTATGGAATTTTTCATTAAAAAAAAGTCCTATCTAAACAAAAATTGAGTCTAAACATAAAGTGTTATCCCTGATTTGCATGTGCATTTTGCACAGGCTAATTTTGGACAACACTTTACAGACATGCATTAAACCCTGTTTTACCAGAGTGCAACTCAAATGAATGAAAACAGGCTTTTATGCATGTGTGTTTAGTGTTGTCCAAGATTAGCCTGTGCAGAACGCACAGGCTAATCAGGGACAGCACTTTACGCCATTCCACCCCAAATGCTCCCCGAAATCAAAGACAAAATCTTAGCAGCACAAGCTGCCAGTACTCCTTGATGAACCCCGTCAGCAGCGTCATCACCGACCACAGGATCACCTTACGGTTGTACACCTGATAAGACATGAGGCCAACATCACTTTA
Source organism: Dreissena rostriformis (assembly GCA_007657795.1). Taxonomy (NCBI): domain Eukaryota; kingdom Metazoa; phylum Mollusca; class Bivalvia; order Myida; family Dreissenidae; genus Dreissena; species Dreissena rostriformis. The sequence continues at coordinate 115 of VMBQ01002506.1, read as the reverse complement.
CCGTTGTAAACCTGATCAGACATGAGGCCAACATCACTTTACCGTTGTACACCTGATAAGACATTTGGCAAACATCACTTTACCGTTGTACACCTGATCAGACATGAGGCCAACA
>VMBQ01002505.1:0-127467 GCA_007657795.1 Dreissena rostriformis | reverse complement strand
TGAAATAGAATGAGGGGACATAAAGGTTCTGTTCTATCTATCTATCTATCTATCTTCGGATACTGTTGAACTCCCCTTTCGGGTATTATTAACAGATCGCGCTGTCAGTGCAAGAAAAAAGATTTATACAATAATGTACAATAAAGTATTGACAGTGAGACGTCAAAGAAAGAAAGTAAGACTGAAACAAAGTTTGAAAGTGTTAGTATATGTATAGACAAGAGTTAAAATCAGGTTAAAAACACACTCTGCCGCAACTAATTGTATGAGATTTGGCTTACTGCCAGCTTGAAGGATTCAAGCGTTGGCAGGAGGACAATGTATGAAGGGAGGCTGTTCCATAGTACGACAGTGCTGGGAAAATAAGAAAATTTGTAATAGTTAGCAACTGTGTGAATCTGCCTATAAGCTAAGAGATGTGTATGGCGAGTCAATCTCCTGGGTTTTTCAAGATATGTGGGGATGGGGACAGCTACTAATGAATGGACAATTTTGTAAAATAATACTATTTTAGCATCAGTCCGTCTGTTCTCTAGAGATCTTAAACCAAGTGACTGTTGCATGTCTGAGACACTATCATAAATGGAATAGTTGTTATGTATCCATCTGATTGCTCTTCTCTGAACCATTTCTATTTTATTGATGTTTTGTTTAGTGTATGGTGACCAGACTGGAGACGAGTATTCTACTTGGGGCCTGACCAGAGTTTTATAGGCAGTTTCTTTTACTTTCTTGTTTTGAGTTTGAATGTTACTCAAATTCTAATAACGTTTCTCAAGTTTCATTATTACTAAATGTATGTCATGTGAACATTACTAATAATTTATCAAACCGCTTCATTGATATCTGCCTGATATAAAACGCTACATGATATATTTTTTATTTCATGTTCGACAGGAAGTTCTTATATCAGTCGATGTGTAGCCTCAGGGTACCAATTCTCGAACGGAACCAATTCTCGAACGATTTTTATAAATTATAAAATTTACTCACGGTGGAATCGTTGAATTTGGAATCGGGTCCTATTTTAAGTTAGTCCAATATGAATACATTCTATTGGCAAACTTCCAACTGGACAGCCTCTTCGTCGTAAACGCAACTGCAGACGAAGATTCATTGAACCAAGTAATATTTGACCAGGTAAATGTGTGGTTAATTCAGTTAGATCATTATAAGTCATCAAAATGTTTTGTTTTTATAAGATTCTAACAATATGAGCGATGTTTTCATTCACCTTTAAGGCCAATTTAATTTATTTAACCAGTTAATGTGTGTGTTGCAAATGTCTGATGGCTTGCTTGAGTGAACGTTCGATAATTGGTTCCAAACCGGTTGCAAAATGTAAACAGAACCAACTGCATTTGACCAACGGTAAGGTGTTATTAACGTTGGTTTTCTTTACATTTTATAGTTTCAGAAAGAGTAGTCTTTTACATGAAATATCAGCTTAAATAATTTGTAAAAACTTGAAACAGTTTGACAAATTAAATAAAATCGGCAAAAAATCGTTCGAGAATTGGTACCCTGAGGCACTAAGACTTAATAAATAAGCAATATTTTATTGTAAAAATTAATCAGATTCATCAAAACAAACAATTTGATACCAAGATGTGTTTCATTATGATTTAATTCACAGAAAGCAACACAAACAGCAAAAAACGTATTTTCCAAATATTAAAAATGAATGTGTAAATGCTGATGACGTCATGTTCAACAGGAAGTTGTTTAAATCAGTCGATGTTTGGATGTAAGTCATTTTACTCGGAATGATCTATACAGTCATCATTTTTAGTAAAATAAACTCAGATTCAACAAAACAAACAATTTGATACCAAGATGTAATATATTTTATCCTATTACCAGATGAAAATCGATAGTATAACAAAATTCGTATAAACTTGAGCTCTATACTATCGCAATTTTTAAATCACACTTGGGTTTTTCCAAAAATGACGGATCATGCGATATTTGATAATTATTATTGGAAAAAGGGAGGACATATTAGGACGAATTAATAGAATATTATGTGAGTTTTGGATAAAGATCAAGTTTATCATGCGAGGCTTAGAAACATGGTAGCGCAATGGACAGCTGTTTATGGTATACTTACAAAATTACACCTATGGTTTATATTGAGAATAATAGGTTAATGTTGATTATAGATCAGGTTTATCATGCGAGGCTTAGAAAACAAAAAGCACGAGCCTAGGCGAAATTATTCTATTTATCCAGTTTAAAAAAAAAAATTGTTTAAATAAAACGGTTTACTGAATAAAAAGTGGGTTAAATAGAATAAAAGGTAAGTGTTGATTATAGGTCAGGTTTATCATGCTCGGCACGAAAACGAAAAAGCACTCGCCAAGGCTCGTGCTTTTTGTTTCTTAGCCTCGCATGATAAACCTGACCTATAATCAACACTAACCTATTATTCTCTATGTATACATCCACGATAAATATATTATCAGGCAACTTGATAGTTCGCGTGCATGTGGTGAGCGCTAGCAATAGACTAAGTAGACTGCGGAGGCTTGTATGTATATACTAACAGAGTGGCACTTGGTATGACTCATGCATTCAATTTTTAAAAGGCCTATACTGTTACATCCTTTCTCTTTTACAAAAGATAGACATGATCTTTAATGTACTAGTAATTTATAAAAGTCATTATTATTTGCTTAAGCATATGCACATTATAAGCAGTATAAATGATCTCAAGTTGCCTTCATGACTTCATGCAAATGATAAATAAAATACAAGTAACGCATGTGTAATGTCAAAAGTCTGCACATAATTACAGCACACTATTTACGAAGTTAAGCACATAGTCTTTGAACCGCTCAGGTGGCTTAACTTGTCGACCTGATCTAGTTGTTGTTATTAGTGGTTCAATAGAAGATTGTTTTTGTTTCTCTGGGCCCGTAGCATTCGGATGTTCAATGGGAGGTAATTCTGGTGCATCAAAGAATTGTTCATTTTCTTGGGTTTTCTCCCTTGGAGTGTAGAGTTCTGGTGTCTTTCTCAGATGTTTGCGATTTCTATTAATGACGCCGCCAGATTCTGTTCTTACATCATAAGAACGAATTTGAGGGTTTGCCTCAATTGTTCCCCTTTCCCATGTTGTGTTCCGTTCCGTTGGTTGTATGCGAACGGTGTCACCGACGTGTAATGGCTTTATGTCGCGTGCATTGAGGTTGTAGTAAATTGCGCTTGACGTTCTTTACTTTCCTTGAGCTTTCGGTGTACGTCATTGGGTACTGCAGGCTGAAGCTTCGAAGACTTGATGGGTAACAGTGTTCTTGTTGCTCGATTGAACAACTGTTGCGCTGGGGCCGTATTCCAGTAGCTTCTTAAGTTTTCACTTAAGTTTAAGAAATTTCTTAAATAAATATCTTAAGTTAAATGTCAAAAACAAAACAAGAGACGTTTAGTATTTCTCTTTAAGAAATTCCTTTAAAAGTTTAAGGAAGTTAATTTAATTTTAAATATATGAGAAAAAATACACCGAGTTAAGAATTTTTTTTTTTTTATTAAGTTTATGAAGCTACCAGAATTTAACTTAAGTGAAATCTTATGTTTAAAGAAAAAATGGCGGAGATAAGAAAAAATATTGCGCAATATTTCAACTTAAGTTATTTTTTTTTAACTTAAGAAGCTACTGGAATACGGCCCCAGGGCTATAGCGAGTAGATTGTTGCGAAGTATTCCGGAAATTTAGCAATGCTATCATAGGATCAGTGTTCGAGTGTTTCGCTTTTTTCATGATGTTCTTGGCCAGTTTTACAGCATTCTCGGCTTTTCCGTTACTCTTGGGAAATCGAGCTGAAGACTATGAGTGAGTAATGTCCCATTCATTTTCAAAAGCTTTGAACTGCTCAGACTTGAACACTGTAGCTTGATCTGACACAAGCGTTTCTGGTATTCCGTGTCTTGCAAAGTGTTGCTTAAGCTTTCTGATGATAATTTTGGACGTGGCTTGTTCCAAGTAATCGATTTCAAAGAAATTGCTGAAATAGTCCACTGTCACTAAGTACTCTTTGTTGTTGAATGTGAACACGTCCGTTGCTACTTTAGCCCATTGACGATCTGGTACGTCGTGGCTGATAAGCGGTTACTTACACTGCTTCGTACCGAACGACTGGCATGTTTCACACTTGTTGACGTAATCCTTTATTTCTGACGTCATGTTCGGCCAATAAACACTGTTGCGTGCTCTTGCTAGACATCCTTTAACACCAATGCGAGAATGAATATGTTCTAGCGCGTGTTTTTCTTATCGATTTCGGCACCACTACTCGATCTCATTGGAATATAATTCCAGTTTCGCATGTGTGTTCATCGCGCACTGATACATATGGCGTTGCTTCTCGTGGCGTTTTTTACCATCCGTTGCCTATTTGATCAATCACGATTCTTAAGGTCGGGTCTGTTTGTGTTTGCTTGCGTAGATTGTCTTGTTTTGCTTGAGAAAGCACAAGATAGTCCGTCATTTTTACTTTCAATCTTTTTTCGTAATATCGTGACATAGGGGGCATTACACACTGCTTGCTTGATCGCGGGTAGTGCTGCGCATTTGGCCACTCGAATAAGTTATCCTTGTGTGTAAGCTGACGAAGTGGCGCACACATGTCACTGAGCTTGTGTAGAAACTTTGTCAAATAATTGGCAAGACCTAATAGTCTCTGCACACCCTTCTTGTATGTTGGTTTCGGCATTTTCATGATTGCTTCAACTTTCGCGGGGTCCGGTTTAACACCTTTTTTCGTTAATAAATGACCAACAAACGACATGCTTGTCTTATGTAGCTGCAACTTGTCCTCGTTTAGCTTAATGTTGCGTTCTATGCATCGTTGCAACAACATTCTCAAGTTGTTATCATGGTCTCTGACGGCTTCGTCGTATGTGGAGCCTTTGCCGTAGATAATTATATCGTCCGCTATGGCGCATATTCCACAGAGACCACTAAGGTTTTTTTTCAAATACTGCTGGAAGTGTTCCAGTGCTGGAGATATTTCAAACGGCATCTTGAGCCAACGGTACTTTCCGTAAGGCGTTTAAATGATGTTAAATAGCTGGACTCATCATCTAACTTGACATGCCAAAAAGCATTTTTGACATCGCATTTACTGAATACCTTTGCTTGTGAGAGCTCTGGTAATAACTCTTCAACCACTGGCATCAAGTAGTGGCTACGCTTCAGCGCTTTGTTAAGGGGCTTAGGATCGATGCATAGACGAATCTTTCAAGAAGCACGTTTCACAATACCAAACTAGATAACCAGTCAGTGGGGGTGTCAACTTTCGCAATTGTCCCATTATTATCAAGTTTATCTAGCTGCTTTTAGAGCTCAAGTTTCAATGATAAAGGCACGCGTCGTACAGGCATTCTCACTGGTTGAACAGTATCATCAACGTTCAAATGAAGTGGCTTAGTAAATTCACCTTCACCAATGAAGACTGTTGAAAATGTCTGTTCAATATCATGCATTGACAATCAGAGTTGTCCACATGGCATATGTTTAGATATTGATTTTTTATCATTTGCATTTCTTGAATTGCTTCTGCGCCCAGTAGCGGGGTTACATCTTTATCAATCACTAAATATTGAACATTGTACCTAGCATGTGTCTTTGGATTTTTTATCATTAATTGGCATTTCCCTTCAGCTTTGATCACTGATTTGTCATTCATTCCCTATTTTGAGTCAGTGCATTCAATTTCAACTCCTGGGATTAGTGACCGTGGAATGATATTTGTTGTCGCGCCCGAATCTAATTGGAATTTAATTGTTTTCCTGAGTTTCACTAGTAACACGTTTGCATAAATTTTGTTCTGAAAACACTTTCCTGCGTTTAATGTTAATATGTCATCGCAATTCCCATCATCTGAAAGGTCACATTGTTTCACATGGCTTTTGTGTTTTGATTTTCTGGCTGAGCGAAATTCTGACGCATAATGATTAAGCTTTCCACATTTTCGGCTCTTTACTCCAATGGCCGGGCACTTTTTTGGCATGCAATTTGTTCCACAATAAGGACATTTCTTGACGGCTGACTTTGGTCCTCTGTAATTGCTTTGCTTTTGTTGCGGCTTCGATTTTGTTTTGACGACATGCAAATCGTCGGACACACCTGACGCACCATTGCTAATTGTCTTGATTTTTGCACTTGAGGCTTCTGCGCCCCTGCACATATCAATGCATTTTTGCAAATTTAATTTGTCTTCTTGTAAAAGACGTTTACGCACCTGTGTGTCGCGTATTCCGATAACCAATCGGTCTCGTTCAATTGTCCGTATTCGCATGTCTTGGCAAGTTGGTGTATTTTTGACAAATACGTGTCAAATGAGTCCATCTCACCTTGTACGCACGTATGAAACATGTATCTTTCGTACGTAACGTTGGTCTTCCCAACACAGAATACTTCGAATTTCTGTAAAAATGACGTCTATGTCTTCCTGGCTTTCGTCCTGAGTGAATGCGAATCCCTCGAACACGTCCATAGCTTCCGGTCTTATGCATGTAAGAAACGTAGCGGCACGTAAATCCTTTGCTTGGGCACTTAGTCCTGATGCTTTTTTGTAGTTAATCCACGAGCGCTTAAATTTGTTCCAGTTTGTGGCAATGTTACCGTCCATATCGAGCTTTTCAGGAAACGGTTATATCGATGGCATTGTCGCTGGCGCTGCTATCGCGGCTGCTGGTGGTGCTTCATAACTCATGGCGTAGATCCAGATAATTGGCGCAGATAACACAATGTTTGTTTGTTTGTTTTTCTTTTTGAAACTGTCCGAACGGATTAATCTGATTATCAGCTATCTTCTGACACCATGTTTATGGTGTACTTAATAAACTACACGTATGGTTTATAAGTTTATTATACATCCATAATAAATATATTTTCATGCAACTTGATAGTGCGCGTGCATGTGGTGAGCGCTAGCAATAGACTGAGTAGACTGCGGAGGCTTGTATGTATATACTAACAGAGTGGCACTGGGTATGACTCGTGCATTCAATGTAAGGCCTATCCTGTTACAACAGCGAAACCCCTGTAAATCATTTGTGAAAGATCATATTCATTCCCGCTAAAAATGCAGCGTCGTAGCGATTTTAATTCATTATTTCTTTTTAAATGGGGACTTAGAGAGAGGTATAATAAACAGAAAAACATGTTACTGTCTGATCTGTTTGTAATATATCAGGCTTGGCACGAGTACAATAACGGCTCGACAAGCCTCGCCGTTATATTATTCTAAGCCTTAATTGCCTGATATATTTCAAAAAGATCAGGAAGTAACCTGCTATTCTCTATATACGTGTACAATATAAACACTATGTTTTGCATTTAAAAACAGGAAACTGTACTTTGGAGGTTGGAAAAAATGTTATCTACTGGTCGAACGACACGCAGGTGCCTGAAGGGGAAACGGCAAGTACTTTTTTTCTTTTCTATAAGAATATATACCGAAATTTTAATGCTGTATAGTACCTGTGTATAAGCAGGTATACTCATATTGTATTGGCACACATTTTCACATATATTTCCCCATCTGCATTTATTTGTGACATATGTTCAGTCACTAAAGGAACCATCTCTACATTCGTAGATTGTGTGTAAATGAAGTCGACCCAATATATCATATGTAAATGTTAAAACCTCATATTGAGAAATACACAACACTATGGGCAATCTGAAGGGTGACCCCTGTGCCCGACTCCAATCAAACCGGGCCTGTATTTGTTTTACGTCGCTGTGTATCACTTACTGTTGGATATTAAAACGTTCAAACGTGTGTAAATAAGAACTTAAAATAAAGTTAACAACATGTTGTCGATTTATATTCTAGAATTGAACACATTTACGCACATATTTAATGATGTATATTACGATTACAATATTATATTCATTATAAGAAAGAAAGTATTATTTTATTTAGCTTACAAAGAACGACACTCGATCATAGCAATTTCAAATGCTGCAATTCACGGTTTGGGAATTAAGGCACTACATAGCGGTATTCTCTGCGCTAATATTTCCTATAATCATTGTGTAAAAATGATATTTCACTTTGTGATTGACCCCCAAACACGTGAATTAATTGTAGCTGTAGAGTAAAATGCCTCCAAAAAGAAAGCTTTCTTCTAACAAAAGCGCACGCACGTATTTATACAATCGCATTTAATTAACGTTTGTGTCATTTCATAATAATAGGTACTTACCAATGGGCACCAAAGGGGTATTTCTTTAAAAACTCTGAATAATAAACTAGTTTATGCCTACTGATATAACACTTATTTAATAATGTTGGACTTTAAGGGATTTTTTCCTTCTTTAGCACGGATCTTATATACACCCCTTCCCCCAAGAGAAAGGCCCCTTCTCGTAAGAGAATTTCTTGAAAAATGATGCAATTTTCACCAAATTAAGCATACTTTGGGAAATGTCTTTGTTTTTTTGCTAGATCGCACATGACATGCATTACTATGTGATAAAAATAGCATTGCTTAAACGCCGACTCTTTATTTGGCAGGTGGCCAATGGTACAAAAATCAATGTAAGGTGTCCTAATACTGGTTTCAACTTTTCGGACTCTTATAATCAAAACATCACGAACGGTGTAAACGTATCCACAGCTGACATTGAGTGCGTTAATGGCGTATTCACAGAACATGGGTTGAAATGCGAATTAGGTAGGTGCAATTAGTTTGACAATATTTGTATAATTTTGATATAAACAGAGTGTGCGCTAGATAAATACTATTGATCGAGACCCACATTTTCTCTCATATTTTATGGATGTCTGCACAAATGGCGAAATGTTAAACTGTGCGTCTTATGTAATATATCAAATCTGGAATCAGTATAGTATCTTTCACTTTGGAACAGTAAAATACCTAGTTCATCAAATGTATTTCTACATTTTACAACTAAGCATACACATAAAAAGGTGTTTCAAATAGACATATTATATAGTTGAATGGCAAAGCTGAGACAAATTTTTATCTGTCGTTTGAATAATTTGGATATGATGTTTGTTTTGTTTAACAGACATATGTTCACCATCTGAATCGTCACCTGGCACTAGCAAGTGTACAACGATCGAAAATGGACAAATAACAGATTGTGGTAAATCGTTCACATGCAACCCAGGCTACAAGCCTGCGTTCAAGAACGGCATGGATGCTAATCTGAATACGAGTTACTCTTGCACATGCAATCAAACATCCGGTAGATTTCAGTGCATGGGGACAGAAGTAGAACGCAATCCAAGTATGTACCCAAGTTTTATTCTGTTTTTGTTTTATGTCACTTTAAAACAGCACGTATAAATACAACAGATATGAGAATAATACAGCGAAACATTCGACAAAATATTCGTTAACAAATAGTCACAGTCATATGAACACTACAAACAATTTAAGTGAACAGTTCACACCGATTAAGCACTCACTTTACTTTACATTCAAAAACAGGGAGCTGTACTTTGGAGGCTGATCCAAATTTGACCTACTGGCAAGCATCGAGCGACACGCAGATGTCTGGGTTTGAAACGGCAAGTAATTTAAATTTTCTGTACTAATATATACCGAAATCATAATGCTATATAATACCTATGTATAAGCAGGCATACTTATATAGTATTTCCACGCATTTTAATATATATCTCGCCATCTGCAATTATTTGTGACATACGGCCAATCATAAATGAACTATTATACCTTTGTAGATTGTGATTAAATAACGTCGACCCAAGATAATACTAGTAAAACATAATTCATGAAGCAGGGGAACTTTCTTATATTTATTTCGTATCTTATTCGTTACCAGTAAACTGTATAGAATCTGGTCTTGGATAAGCTGTACAGATCAGTTAAATGGCACCATAAGTTTTCACAACCATATTTATCACATCTAAAAGTTAACATCTCATGTTGTAAGGACCAAACAAATTAAAACCTTATTTTTTTTTATATAACTGGAACTATAGTCTTGTTCTTATACTCAGAGCAAATTAGTTCGCATTGTTTATGTCAACACCAAAGTCCGAGAGTTTCATGAATACGTTACTTTTAATTCTCAATCGAGCGTCGTCTAATGAAACATGTTGCACACTTTTCGATGTTAGAAGTTTTATTAATTATACATTTATCGATTAACAAAAGCGAAATCACTTTGGTCAAGTTAATATCTGATCACATATTAGCAACTCAATACATGTTAAAAGGAAAGAAACGTGTTGCAAAACATGTACAACTGATTATTTTTTTAAACATTTATTGAAACATTCAATGACACCACACACGAATAGGTTTATTTGACGACCTATTTATTCTGATGCTTCACTGCCACGATAACAAGATTTCTCCATGCCAAAACCTTCCATGCGTTATACTCGGGTCATTTAAAACCGCTCGGATAGCATGTAACTTCTTTCTGAGCCCAATACAGAGGTTAATGATATGTAACAGGCGTGCAAAACATAGCAAATAACATGCATATGCACATTTCTAATACGATGCCTATACCAACTAAATCTGAATACACGTGTCTGATGTAAAATACTTTTCATTTACTCTCTCTTCATTTTCTAAACATGTTTATTTGTGTTTATTTTGCATGACAATTAATGAATAAAATATATTTTAAAAAATACCGTAGTAGATTAAGGTAATTTTCACTGATGAAAATATGGGATTATATATGATCGCATTATTCATGGTACATATTATTAATTGGTGATTAAGCTTATCTCAATTACATCACGGGTCATGGTGTCAGAAAAATTTAGTGTTCGAAAATTCTTGTTAATACGGCGCGAAATTAAGGGGTCCGAGGAGACATACATCAAATCATCTTCTGATGCTGCATAGTTATCACCAAAATTACTCTAGTTTTTTATTTCAACGCAAATTATCTTTGTTAAGACTTTTCTTGTTTATTATGTTTTTATATACACAATTCAAACGATTTATTGATTGTATGTGTTTTATATTGTTCCTGTTCATACGAAACCTATACTTCCGGCAAAATAACACGATTAGTTTTGAACATTGTTCTTTTATATAAACGAATCACAATTTAACATGAACAAAGATACATTATGGAACAGGGAAACTGCTGGACTACCCTCAGCCCTCAGTCGAGAGCCATCAGTCACTGAATGTTTCGACCCTTAAATCTCGAGACATTCTTTTGGTGGTGGGTTCGCAGGGGTTGATCAATCCCCTACGTGTCAGTAGTCAGCTTCCAGCTCCTCTCTTCTCTCTTTAGCCAAAGCCATCTTGATGCTCCCTCCGCTGCATCTCCAAGTCTGTTGACTGCTCGCGTTCTGTCTCTTCCTGTAAGGCCAAGTGCTGTGAAAAGTCTCCAGAGAGACTTTGCCGGAAAGTCTCGAACGCCGACCTCCACTGGGAATAGCCACGTGTGCCATCCCTTGTCCCTGCATTCCCTCTGCAGATCAGCATATTTCGCCGTTTTACTCTCTATCGCCTCATCACAGACTCCCAAGGAACTGTGAGTGTAACCATCACCAGACACTTGTCCTTTGCCGACCAGATCACTATGTCGGGGCGTTGTGTTGACTGGACCACACTTGAGAAGACCAGCCTTCGTTTCCGGTCAACCACCTCCCATGACTGCCAACGATCTAGGATCGATGCTCTTGACGTCTGCTGCTTCTTGACGGTTTCCCCTTCCTTTGCAAACTGCATCTTCCCGGTCTTCTTCACAGTCCTCTTCTTTCGCCTCTCCCTTTCCAGTATGTCTGCCAGTTCTTGGAGGACCTTGTCGTGTGTCCACCTGTATCTTCCTTGTGTAAGGGCTGTCCGACAAGATGATAGTGTATGTTCTAGCGTGCTTATCTTTCCACAAAGTGGGCAGGTTGGGTAGTCAAGTTTTCGTCATCTGTGCATGTTTGTATTTACCACATCTAAAAGTTTACATCTCATGTTGTAAGGACTACAAAAATATTAAAACCTAAATTGTCAAAATCAAACTCACTCTCGTCCGGTTGATATCTGATCACTTATTAACAATTCACTGCTCGTTAAAAGGAAAGAAACGGTTTGCTAAACATATTAAAATGATTTTTTAAACATTCGTTGAAACATTCAATACATTGAAACAAATACCACACACGAATAGGTTTATTTGACGACCCTTTTTATTCTGATGCTTCAATAACCACGATTACAAGATTTCTCCATGCCAAAACCTTTCATGCTTTAAGTGTTATACTTGGGTCATTTAAAACCGCTTGGATAGCATGAGACTTCTTTCTGAGCCCAATACAGAGGTTAATGGAACGTAACAGACGTGCAAAACATAGCACCTAGCATGCATTTGCACATTTCTAATAAGAACGAAGCGTATATCAACTAAATCCTTATCCACGTGCCTAATATTAGAAATACTTTTCATTTACTCTCTCTGCATTTTTAAAACATGTTTATTTGTTAAATTTGCATGACAATTAATGAATAAAATATCGTTAAAAAAAATACCGTAGTAGATTTAGGTAATTTTCACTGATGAAAATATGGGGTTATATATGGTCGCATTATTCACGGTACATATAATTAATTGTGATTAAGCTTATCTCAATTAAATTACAGGTCATGGTGTCAGAGAAATCTCGTGTTCGAGAATTCTTGCGTCCAAGGAGACACACATCAAATCATCTTCTGATGCTGTATAGTTAGTTATAACCAAAATTACATTAGTTTGGATTTCAACGCAAATTATCTTTTTAAGACTTTTCTGGTTTATTATGTTTTAATATACACAATTCAAACAATCTAACAAAAAATTATACATCCGCCAAAATAACATGAGCAGTCTTAAACATGTTCTTTTATATAAACAAATCACAATTTAACATGAACACAGATACATTACGGAACAGAGAAAAGCGATAACATTCGTGTAATTTTGATAAAGCAAATCTAGTTAACTCAAAATACTGATGTAAAATTCTGATTTTCTTTGGATTTCGTTACCTTAGTAATTTGCAATACGCGTTCATTAATTGCAATAACACTTTCATATTCATTATTATGTGGTGAAAATAGCGTTGCTTAAACGCCGATTCATTATTTTGCAGGTGGCCAATGGTACAAAAATTCGTGTAAGGTGTCCGAATACTGGTTCCGACTATTCGGACTTTTATGATTATGACACAACCGGTGTAAAGGTATCCGAAGCTGAAATTGAGTGCAGTAATGGCGTATTCACAAATCATACGTTGGTATGTGAAAAAGGTAGGTGCTACAATATTGGCTACATTTGTATGATCATTAGACAAAAACACTAGATAATTGCTATTAATATAGAGGCCTATTTTTGTACAATATTTTATTAATATCTGCCCACTTAGCGCAATGTTAAACGGTGCACTTTAATTATTTAATGCTTCTAAAAGGGAATCAGTATAGTATCTTTCACTTTGGCGCATTAAAATACCTAGTTCATCTCATTTGTTTATATATTTGGTTTAAACACTATTTATTTAGTTAATTGAAAGTACATATAAGCAATACAATACAAACATACATACTATTTTCGAAAACTATACTAGGCAGTTAGAAATTGCAGTATTGCTTGACATAAAGGCTGTATAATACAATTTGACAGAATTGAGAAAAAAGCTCGAGGCTTATGCGATGTCTCTCTTCTGAAAGTTTAAATATTTCACAATTGAACATAGAAATACAAAGATGTTTCAAGAATACTTAAGTTATTATATAGTTTAATGACAACGGTTGGGACAATGTTTATAGCTGCTACCTGAATAATTCGGATGCGATGTTTGTTTTGTTTTAAAGAAACCAAGTCAACTCCGGAAACGTCACCTAGCCCTAGCAAGTGTACATCGATCGCAAATGGGCAAATAACGGATCGTGGTAAATCATTCATATGCAACCAAGACTTCCAGCCTGCGTTCAAGAACGGAATGGATGCTGTTTTGTATACGAGATACTCGTGTACGTGTAATCAATCTTCCGGTAGATTGCAGTGCATGGGGACAGAGGTAGAATGCAAGCCAAGTATGTACCCAAGTATAATTATGTTTTTGTTTTATTTTCCATTACGAAGCCAAATTGCAACTGATTTCTTTAAAACATTAACTTAAAAAAAATCGAACAGTATAACAAAGAATTTTTGTGCCTAAACATACACATTGATTAAAAAAAACTAAAAACAACTATTGGCGTATAACGTCATCGCAATTCTTGATTCCGATTTAGTTGGCTGCAAGATACCAGCAAATGTGCAACAAGGAATGACACTGTATGACCCGCGCGAAAGACGAACAATCTCCGCAGCTAACCGCTATGAAATACAGCACGGTCATTTTCTGATCTTTACCTGTGAACCATCCGACGTGTTTTACTTCGAGCCAAACCAAAGAATGTTCGAGTGTGTCAAAGGGTCATGGGTCGCTAAGATACGTGGTGTGGGTACGTGGGATTTAGGAAACAACGGGTCATTCCCCGAATGCCGAAAAGGTAATTGTCATGCATATATTCACAATGACCCATTTAAATATAAGTTTGGTTTATACAACATATGTCTTACGACTACATAAATATTCGTTAACATTGATTATGGACATGGACTGTATTTCGAAGTCTACTTTTTGTATGACGCTCACGCATTTCTAAAAAAAATGCAGCGCACACCGATCCATAAAGCCAATGATGTCACCTAATAATATAAATTACAATAATATAGGTTTATGATATAAATAAGTGAATCATATAAAACATTTAATGCAACGCTTTTTTATGACTTCTCTGCAGTTGTGTGTCCAGCAGATTACTGCAAGTTTGGTGGTCACTGCATCCGGGATCATGAATGCGTATGTCCGAAACAAACGAGCGGGAAACAGTGTGAAACACGTAAGATCCGGAGCCCTTTTTATCAAAGATCTTTCGACATAATTAAGATTGGTCTGATTTTAAAAATAAGCATTGATTGTCTGATTGGTCTACACATACGGGACATTTGACTAAAAAATAAAATAAATGTAATAGAGCTACTGAGCTCAACGATTTTTATTCCCCCCACCCTTCGAAGAAGAGGGGGTATATTGTTCTGCTGGATGTCGGTCGGTCGGTCTGTCGGTAGACCAGTTCGTTTTCGATCAATAACTTGTGAACGGATTGACCGATTAGCTTGATACTTCACATGTGCATTGGCCTTGGACAGTATAACTGTGTGAAAAAAATCAAAATCGAACTTTTGTTTTTGTCTTTCGAAGAAAAGACGTCAACACATTCGAAAACCAAAGCATCACATTGAAAAATACTCATCACCAGTATATACCAATTTGTAAATGAAAATAGACTACACACATTTTTGTAAGGTGTGCAAACGTTTATTCGCACTCCTTTTCTATAATTCAGTTAACACGTTTATCAAACTGATGACTTCGAAACATGTATTTTTATCTTTCATATAGTTGCCATATAGTTCCAATGTATAAGTCGTTCTTTCAGCACTGTGCAGTCTTGAATGTCAGAACCAAGGAAAGTGTGTATCACCTGACACATGTCAGTGTCCTGGGGGATTTGATGGATTACGTTGTGAAAACGGAAATGGAACTAACGAACATGGGCTTAGATTTAAACCCTCCGTCCGTCTATAAATCCTTCTTTCTTTCTGGCTGTCTACACTGTCTGTTCACAAAAATGTACCCTGCATGTAGTACTTAAGATAAAACGATGAAAATTAGTATACTAAACAACGGCAATTTACGTTATATGAAGGCCCTTTTGTTTTTTCAAAAGTCTGGAGTGTGATCACTGTTAAAAAAGAATAGAATTAACCATTTATGCATGTCCTTTTATTTTTCAATAATGTCACTGTTACTAGAAAACAACAAAACCTAATAGCGTAAAAAGGCTGTTATCACTAGACTCGGCATTGCGGTGTAAAGTAAATGTTAACGTGTTTTTTGTTAGGGGACATGTTTCTGATGAAGAATCCACATGATGGCGGGATGGCATAATTGAGGGTTTTGAGAATTTCAAGATGGCTGCCATTTTCAGTCTTATTTGGTTTAACGTATAGAAATGCAGTATGTTATGTATTATAATGTCATTTTGATAGTGTTATACATATTATAAATGAATAAAGGAATGCAAACTAATGTTTAATTAAAAAAAAGGATGAAGATGGCATCCAAAATGGCTGCCAGAATCAAGATGGCTGCTCAAAACTTGCTGCTAAAGCCAAGATCATATCCAAATTTTGCATAAGAAAAATGAGTATTTACAAATAAAACAAATTAGTAGCACTAACGTGTTTAATAAGTGTCTGATTTAATGAATTTCAATATATCATTTGCAGCGTATAGTATAACATTAACATTTCGCCCTTACCCTTACCATTAGATACAAATTATATATTTGTATAACGCAACTCATTCGAATATATAATTTGTCATGTCATGAAGCATATTATTTATCAATTTTAATACCAAAAAACGTATTTTTTCCACTTTTTTTTAAAACTAAGGTCTAGATCATGTCACCTTTTTCAAACATGTATAAAGTAGTATGCGTATCAGTTTATCTTATGCTGTGAGCAGTTGAGCATAGGGTGATGTTATTGTGTTATTATTAGTTCAGTTCACATATTTTGTCTTTTATACCAACGATGACATAACAAAATACGCTATAAGTCTCCATCGTTCCTTTCTCATCGACTAAGTTAGTACTCTATTAGGCACGTGTTGTCTGCTTATTGTAAGATTGTACTATGTCAATCTGAACCTTTTGACAAACATAAAAGATAACACAATGTAGTCGCGCTTTATAACATGAGAACCGAAGTGCTGAAAATAAGCTATCGCTTTTACACCCACATTTTATCATTTTTAGCACATTGGGTGACTTGATGCAATTGTAATGGGTAAAATAGTGTTTGATGCCTCGTCCTTTCGCCAACAGTAATCACATGGATTCAGATCTGGGGGTCGGCATCTATTGCGAGTTACCATATACACGCCTGTATGTGGGCACGTTTCACATTTTCACAATATTCCGTCGAAGCTGGTTTGCTAGCGATTGCGTAGTATTACCCTACTTGCATTCCATTGCTGCCCAAAGGTGCTTTCTTGTAATTGTTATTTCCTCTGTATCAGGCTTTCCGTACCATGCTGTAACAAACCTTGTCGATCCCTTCGCAAATTCCTTTGTTAAGAGTTGCTTGCGTTCAGCATCTTAGTAACTTTACCCTCACCGATACCAACATATCCAGCCACAGTTTTGCTTACAGAGATAACATGAGCAGAGAGCAAGTCGGTCGAGAAATGTCTGTTCTTTTAACCCATTTTGCGCATTTCTATTACCGCTCTCTCCCTAACTGGTGATTCCATGATGATCAATGACGAGATTTTCAGGACAACATAGAAATGAGACAACAAAACAAACAAGTCTGTATAATCAGCTTCTACAGAGATGCAAATGTGTTCTGTTTGTACAGCATCAACTATTTGCCTTATCATGATAACGTCAGCTTCTTAATGGGTTGTGTTTAAGTCAGTTCGATTGATTATGGCAATTTTATTTGTTTTAGTAGCATGATCTCCTCTAACGACTAACTTGTGTGTTTGAGTGCACAAGATGTGAAATTCTGTATTCGTGAATACAGCTTTACAAATCGGAGAGATCAGATGTTGTTTGTTCACAGTGACACCTAGTATTAGATTCAGTGGTGGTAATGACAAGTCACATTTTAGTTTAAACACCATTGATGCATTGGATTGTCTACCTGACCTCGCCATACTTTTGGTGCTTAATTCCATGTTTATGTCGAACACTAACTAAACAATACATTTCCTCAGTGTTGGTCTTATTTAAGACTTAAAGTTGTCAATGTAGTCATAGATCTTTCCGTATATTGGCCAGTGAATGACCTACAGGACAGCAGATCAATATATTACTGAACAGACGGTATGATCTAATTGTTAATGTGCTGAACTGACACTTCTACTTTTAATTGCTTCTAAAGCAGACGATTTGGAGAGACCTCCTCTGAGTTCCCCTGTTTCAGTAAGCATAGCAGTAGGTACTGGGGCCAATTCATGGCTTAGTATATATTTTAATGTCAACTTTTTTGGAACTAGCTTGTAAGCCAATCACTCTCGAATAAATCAGATTTATGTTATACACTTTGGTGTCTGCAACCTTAATGGGCTTCTATACACAACGTGGGTTTCATCCTTATTAGATATTAACCCATACACATTTGCCGGCCATGAGTATTTAAATTCCGTCGTTTGGGTTTTACCAATATCTATGGCTTGATCAACATTAGCAGACTTGTTCACTAGATTGAGTGGATGCTTGCTTTTGATCCAACGGATCAATTCTTTCTGTCAACTTTCTACGACTACTTGCTTTATCATTAGCATCTGTACTTATCGTCCCCCGCTGTTCTTCTTTATGTTGCTATAAATCAATGTCCCCTAAACTGGTCCTACTAATTTCTCTCAGATCTTCTTCCATCCTACTGCAAATATTCAAGCTCAAACTTCACACCATGATAGTTTCAGGTTTAAGTGTTGCATTGCTAATTCTCTTCTTACCATGGCGATATCTCATACAATTTGTTTCTTTGAACGTGTCGATCCATATGGCATTCAATACCCCTGGAACATGTCTCATTGCATGTTTTTCACTTTACAAAATTGTCTTGTACACTTTCAGGCATTTTCTCCATTGACCTTATATACAAGATGTCGAATCTCGCGTTTTTCAGTTTGTGTAATAACAAAGAAGTATGGTCAAATGAGCTTAATTGATGCCAAGTGCAGCGGTCAATCACCTTCTCTTTCTGCTCGAAGATACATCATTATAAGGAATACTGCCTTACTCAAACAATCAACCCATAATTTAGACGTACGACTGGCAGAAGCTAGTGTGTTAAGATACATTTTTAGATTATCAATTGTATCAAAATTATTTTCAGTGAATACCTTGCGCAACAATTCCTGTTGTGAGGTTTTTTTCCAAACCAAAAAGCATCATAACATCATTCTATTTTAGATTAAAAATAGGCTCAATAATAGATAAAGGCATGATTATATAATTAAAAACGTCAAAATGCTGAAACGGCGGCCATCTTGGACGCCATCTTGATTTACCAGGGCCCTAACTGATACCAGACTGGCATCATTTAGATTCTTGATTGGGGATTTGTTTCAAACTAAAAATCCATTAACATTTACTATACACCCCAAGTCCGGATGTATGTCGTATTCTGCCGGATTAGCGGTGCATTGTTGCTGGTTCAATTTAACGCTAACAAGGCGAAGGTATACACATCTTTTCATCTGTGTCAATACGGTTTATTCTGAACCAATAATGTAAACACGCTGATTATTTGAGACTTTGATGTTTGTTGTGTTTATTGTTTAGATATCAACGAATGCGCACCTGCCCCGTGTAAAAACGGCGCCACGTGCACTAATCTTCAGAACGCGTTCTCGTGCACATGCACATCGGGCTGGCAAGGCAACAACTGTGATCAGGGTCTGACTATAAATCACTTTAAAATAAGAATACTTGTTTCATTCCCTGTAAATATATTTCCGGTGGGTATATGTAAGAAAGCTATTCCATACACAGCCCGTAAACGAGTGGCTTTTTATGATTTTTACATATTGTCATACAAATCCATCGCGTAACGAATTGTACCCATTTCACAACTTCATAAATTCGTTATAAAATAGTCCTGGAGTGTTGGTTAATATTGTGTAGTCACCACAAATGCATAGGCTACGTTTTGCGCTCAAAGTCGTCACTCTGTTGCACATGTTTAAAACGAACATTGCGTTTAGATAATTGCTGCTAAATTTAATATTAAAGCCCTTTTTTCAATAAGTTAAATGTAATATAAGCGTTATTTTCCAATAAACATAATGGAATGTAAACGTTATTTANAACTTTGTGTCACATATTAAAAAGAAATACAAGAATACTGTATATCAAGGAGAGAAATACGACTGATGACTTAGAATCATACTGAAAATACAGTTTGGTATTCGCGTAGTCATCATTAGAAATTTATACAAGTATAAAGCCTAACAAACGCGACACGATTGAATAATGTGGAGTGTTTCTGTTGTGATCGGTATGTTTTGAGACAATGCGGGGATTGCTTATATTTAGTATAAAGGCACTAACAAATAAAACAGTTCAGACGGCCGAATGGTTCAAGGAAGAGACAGCCGAGCCCAGATGGGGGGATTTTGTTTTTCTCTTTTTTTCTTAAATTGTATTATTGTTATATACCGGAGCTGCTTAGTTCCGATTTTTACATGTATCAAATTATAGCATTTATTAACGAACTTTAAAAAATGCCTTAATCTATGAACAAGTCCCTTTAATTGTTGTTCCCTTAATATGTTGAAAAACATATAATTTTCGCAAATATCTTCTGACTTATCTTGACAAATAAATGTATGATCAGCTTATTACTCGGTAAAACGTGAGATTACCTTCTTAACGATTTTACAAAGCAATTAGCCGTTATGTAAGAACTACTTGTACTACTAACTAATATACATATAACATAACTCTCGCGAAGGTGACCCACAAAACTCGCAAAGGTTAGATTCCCTTCCGTTAGCGCAATATGTCGCTTATTATTTACGCTATTTACACGCAATCTTTCTTTCAGTCGGAAAATGCTGTCAAATCAAAGGCGTGTGTTTACTGGTAGAAATGATATATAAAAAAAATAATAGAATATAGGTACACGATAAAAATGTTGAACTAAGAAAAACATACTGAGTACAAATCACGCATGTTTGTAGCTTGCTTTAATTTATTTAAATATAAAAAGCGCTATATTATTAGAAAATTAACACAATAAAGGAGTGTTCATTTAAAAAGTTAGTGTAAAATTGTATTCATCCTTTTTTTTTTCGTTAAAATCTTTTTTATATCTATACTGGATATAAAAAAAACAATAAGACGTATTGTATATTGCAGTACATGGCGGAGTTTGTTTAAAGGCAGATTTATTAAATACAAACTTGCTTTGAAACATTTCGATCACAAAGAAAACACAATTTCGCTAAAAGATGTACACATAAAAATACGGTGTTGAAGAAAAATCATATAACGATACACGGTTATGTCAAGCATTTTACTATTTCCCTCAAAATACATGTTGGGTCTGTATCCACAAAATCCCTTCTGGAAAACTTTAAACAATTTATTATATTAATAAACTCCGTCTGCTCCTTAACTTGTCGCGCTTTGTCTATTAAATGTGTTTAACCACTAACCAGTATATATTGCTAAGATATTATTTATATAACAAAAACATCATTTTATAGTTCACATGATGCTATATCGTGTGGAAATTTTAAAATGCAATTGTTTAACCCCAGAAGAACTTAAAAAAACAAACCAAGAATGGCAATAATAAAACCACTATAGTAAACTCTCGATGTGAGGTTAGTGCGATAAAACCCCAGTCCACAGAAAACATAATATACAACATTTAAGTTTCGACATTGCGGTTCCTTATGTAAATTTAATTCCTAGAAACGAGAAATATGTGCCGAGACCCATTTAAAACATACAATTAAAAGATAATGTTATTTTAAAACATATAAAACCGCATTAACCGTCGATATGTCCCTTTTGTGCCGCGGAGTTTTGACAGTCACTCTTCAGAATAACTCAAAGGCATTTAATATGATGTTACTTCGCAATGCCTCATGTGCTAAAAGTAATGTTGATTACATGTCTATTGTCATTTTGTTTTTAATTAAGTGTTTTTTTTTTCGCCAGAAGGATCGTTTAAAATAAAGGATTAAGTTTATGATAATGCTGAATATGTGTTTTTTTTCACCAAAAATGTGTTGATATCTCTCGTTTCAAAAAATAATGTAAGCACTGTTTTACATTCCACAAATGAAAAAATCTACTGGCAGTATTTGACTAGTTTTTATACGAAACTTTTCTTAAATTTTACATTTTGAATAGCTCGCTTTGACGGACCAGTTTTATAGGCAGTAAAACACTCTTAATTAAATTGACTTCAAATCGTTTATCAATTGTGTACAGTTGTATATCTTTCTAAACGTCCATTATTTTACGGATTGAACATATTTGAAGTAAGGGACAAAATAAAGTATCGGTTCACACATTATATACTTGAAAACCTTTGAAGATATTCAGTTTATGCGCATGCTTTTTTCATTCAGAACCAGACACGTGCTAGGCAGTGCCATGTGTGCGACCGAATTGTACCAATCCTGTCAAACCACTTCTTCTAAACAAACCGTTTAAAAATGACATGTTTGTCATTCTTTGAACCGATTCTTTTTACATATCTACATATGTGTCGTGTTCTTAGAAAACTGGACATAATGCTTGTGCGTAAATTGTCATCCCAGATTAGCCTGTGCAGTTCGCACAGGCTAATCAGGGACGACAATTTCCGCTTTTATGGAATTTTTTCGTTTAAATAATGTCTCTTCTTAGCGAAAATCCAGTTTAGGCGGAAAGTGTCGTCCCGGATTAGCCTGTGCGGACTGCACAGGCTAATCTTGGACGACACTTTACGCACATGCATTTTCCCGGTTTTCTCAGAACACGACACATATATCACATTTTCTTCACCGTTTTATTATAAATGTATGAATTGCATTAATAATGTTTTAATTATTATTCTTTTTAGAAGGCGGCACAGCACGTACGTATCGCTAACATTAAAAGCATGTACTATATTTCGTTTGAAACAATATACCCTTAGTATAGTTTATTTTCCGTTTTATCAAGTGTTGTAAAATACTATATAGTTTCAATATGTTTATAATTTCAGATATTGTATCGTTCCCGGTTTGTTCCATGATGCTCGTATATCCTGTTTTTTATTGGGTTTTTTTTCAATGCCATATTACAACGTTGATCACAACACATATGATTTATTTAATACTAAATTTTCGTTTCGTCATTGTGTATATGCAAATCAAGAATTAGATCGAGTTATGATGCGTTGGAATTAGATCGAGTTATGATGCGTTGGAATTTAACAACAAGTTGGTTAGANCTAGGCATACATGGGTTAATGTTTATAAAGTAGAATACCCCCACCAACACACACACAATAATATACTAGCATATGAATATATTTCATAGACACCTTTTGACTTCATAAAAACAGTTTATAGCAATGCCTATAGGTCTACGATCACTATTTATATAGAAAAAAGAGCGATTCTAAACCATATGTGACAGAAGTTAAACTGACTTAATATGAACATGAACATAGAATAAAACCGAGTTTGGTATAAGCCAAAATCAATAACAATAAGGCCAAGCAAAACAGTTTGTGCTACATAATTAAGCAAACTTTGATTGTCCGCCAACGCGTGCGTCTTTTTTAACTTATGATGTGATGTCTCTTTAATTATTCAATTTACAAAAAAAGTTTTACGCAACAAAGTTTTCCTTCCAAACGAGATTCAATTCAATTTCAAAAGGAGCCCAGAAATTAAGTTGTGCGTTTCTTTGCGCGATTCGCAGGCGTGTCCTGAAGAAAAGTTCATCGATAATCATAAACTTAGATGTAATGTCCCATAATCCGAAGGACTGACATTTCGTTACACATCACAAGCCATTAAACAGCGTTATAAGAACCCAAGCAAATAATCCAACAGCTAAATCGAGAAACTATAATCGGGTCCTGTAACAGAACCTACAGATCCATCTGTTCAATATATACACCGATAGATTGCTCAGAACATCCGGAGACGTACGGTATTTAGTAATTGAAGGTTAAACACTACTGAAACATTAGGTGGTACAACATTTCACAACAACGGTTCGTCTGTCGGGGGACGATATGGAAATGGGACGTTTTCTTTTGTGGATAATTGTTGGATTTATTACATGCACCACGGCGGACGAAGGTATCATGATGTCTAACATTATATATTGACAGACAAAAACAATCCTCAAAAAGAGATGAAAATAATAAATTGTTTTTGTAATTGTTTTTTATAGAAATAATGGTATCTGCAATGTAATGCCACGAACGTAATGCTTTTTTTCACGATGGTCTGTTACCCGTAAGTACAATGAATCAGATACGACACTTCAACAGCATCTCACATATTGTCATTAGCGGAAAAAAAAGAGTTGTGTGTTGTTCTATTTTTATTATGATAATGTGCTATGCAACTATTAAGAGACTTGTTCACAGATTTTCGAAATGAAAAAAAAATCAACTTTGTGTCACATGTTAAAAAGAAATACAAGAATACTGTATATCAATGAGAGAAATACGACTGATGACCTAGAATCATACTGAACATACAGTTTGGTATTTGCGTAGTCATCATTAGAAATTTATACAAGTATAAAGCCTAACAAACGCGACACGATTGAATAATGTGTAGTGTTTCTGTTGTGATCGGTATGTTTTGAGACAATGCGGGGATTGCTTATATTTAGTATAAAGGCACTGAAAAAAACACTAAGACAGTTCAGACGGCCGAATGGTTCAAGGAAGAGACAGCCGAGCCCAGATGGGGAGATTTTGTTTTTCTCTCTTTTTTTTCTTAAATTGTATTATTGTTATATACCGGAGCTGCTTAGTTCCGATTTTTACATGTATCAAATTATAGCATTTATTAACGAACTTTAAAAAATGCCTTAATCTATGAACAAGTCCCTTTAATTGTTGTTCCCTTAATATGTTGAAAAACATATAATTTTCGCAAATATCTTCTGACTTATCTTGACAAATAAATGTATGATCAGCTTATTACTCGGTAAAACGTGAGATTACCTTCTTAACGATTTTACAAAGCAATTAGCCGTTATGTAAGAACTACTTGTACTACTAACTAATATACATATAACATAACTCTCGCGAAGGTGACCCACAAAACTCGCAAAGGTTAGATTCCCTTCCGTTAGCGCAATATGTCGCTTATTATTTACGCTATTTACACGCAATCTTTCTTTCAGTCGGAAAATGCTGTCAAATCAAAGGCGTGTGTTTACTGGTAGAAATGATATATAAAAAAAATAATAGAATATAGGTACACGATAAAAATGTTGAACTAAGAAAAACATACTGAGTACAAATCACGCATGTTTGTAGCTTGCTTTAATTTATTTAAAAAGCGCTATATTATTAGGAAATTAACACAATAAAAGAGTGTTCATTTAAAAAGTTAGTGTAAAATTGTATTCATCTTTTTTTTTCGTTAAAATCTTTTTATATCTATACTGGATATAACAAAAACAATAAGACGTATTGTTTATTGCAGTACATGGCGGAGTTTGTTTAAAGGCAGATTTATCAAATACAAACTTGCTTTGAAACATTTCGATCACAAAGAAAACACAATTTCGCTAAAAGATGTACACATACAAATACGGTGTTGAAGAAAAATCATATAACGATACACGGTAATGTCAAGCATTGTACTATTTCCCTCAAAGTACATGTTTGGTCTGTATCCACAAAATCCCTTCTGGAAAACTTAAAACAATTTATTATATAAGTAAACTCCGTCTGCTCCTTAACTTGTCGCGCTTTGTCTATTAAATGTGTTTAACCACTAACCAGTATATATTGCTAAGATATTATTTATATAACAAAAACATCATTTTATAGTTCACATGATGCTATATCGTGTGGAAATTTTAAAATGCAATTGTTTAACCCCAGAAGAACTTAAAAAAAACAAACCAAGAATGGCAATAATAAAACCACTATAGTAAATTCTCTCGATGTGAGGTTAGTGGGATAAAACCCCAGTCCACAGAAAACCTAATATACAACATTTAAGTTTCGACATTGCGCATGCGTATAGCGGTTCCTTATGTAAATTTAATTCCTTGAAACGAGAAATATGTGCCAAGACCCATTTAAAACATAAAATTAAAAGATAATGTTATTTTAAAACATATAATACCGCATTACCGTCGATATGTCCCTTTTGTGCCGCGGAGTTTTGACAGTCACTCTATAGAATAACTCAAAGGCATTTAATATGATGTTACTTCGCAATGCCTCATGTGCTAAAAGTAATGTTGATTACATGTATATTGTCATTTTGTTTTTAATTAAGTGTTTTTTTTTCGCCAGAAGGATCGTTTAAAATAAAGGATTAGTTTATGATAATGCTGAATATGTGTTTTTTTTTCACCAAAAATGTGTTGATATCTCTCGTTTAAAAATAATGTAAGCACTGTTTTACATTCCACAAATGAAAAAATCTACTGGCAGTATTTGACTAGTTTTTATACGAAACTTTTCTTAAATTTTACATTTTGAATAGCTCGCTTTGACGGACCAGTTTTATAGGCAGTAAAACACTCTTAATTAAATTGACTTCAAATCGTTTATCAATTGTGTACAGTTGTATATCTTTCTAAACGTCCATTATTTGACGGATTGAACATATTTGAAGTAAGGGACAAAATAAAGTATCGGTTCACACATTATATACTTGAAAACCTTTGAAGATATTCAGTTTATGCGAGCATGCTTTTTTCATTCAGTACCAGACACGTGCTAGGCAGTGCCATGTGTGCGACCGAATTGTACCAACCCTGTCATACCACTTCTTCTAAACAAACCGTTTAAAAATGACATGTTTGTCATTCTTTGAACCGATTCTTTTTACATATCTACATATGTGTCGTGTTCTTAGAAAACTGGACATAATGCTTGTGCGTAAATTGTCATCCCAGATTANTGCGTTGGAATTTAACAACAAGTTGGTTAGATCGAGTTATGATGCGTTGGAATTTAACAACAAGTTGGTTAGATCGAGTTATGATGCGTTGGAATTTAACAACAAGTTGGTTAGATCGAGTTATGATGCGTTGGAATTTAACAACAAGTTGGTTAGATCGAGTTATGATGCGTTGGAATTTAACAACAAGTTGGTTAGATCGAGTTATGATGCGTTGGAATTTAACAACAAGTTGGTTAGATCGAGTTATGATGCGTTGGAATTTAACAACAAGTTGGTTAGATCGAGTTATGATGCGTTGGAATTTAACAACAAGTTGGTTAGATCGAGTTATGATGCGTTGGAATTTAACAACAAGTTGGTTAGATCGAGTTATGATGCGTTGGAATTTAACAACAAGTTGGTTAATAGAACGAATCAAAACAGCTAGTACTCCTGTATTGATTAACAAATTACGGCTATGGAACAAATATATATTTCGATTTTATATGATTTATATGATATGGTATTTATATGATACATATTTGTGGATTGTAAATGATTACACATTTATATATGTTCACTATGTTATGTTATTTTTTTATATGGATTTCTTTTTAACAGCGTCCCATATAAGCTACCATTCATGACAAACCCACATGTAGTTGGGAACAAAAAATGCACATAACTAGCATTTAAATATGACAAAAAACTACACTTAATTCGGTTTGATGTAAGTATATATGTGGTATCTTTTTCGCCACATACAACAGATTAACGCATATTTGCATATCTGATTAACCACCGACATGTTTGATTCATCATGAATACCGTCACTGCATCTTCTGTATCATCAGGGGGTTAAATGCCTGTGCGTAAAGTGTCGTCCCAGATTAGCCTGTGCATTCCGCACAGGTTAATAAGGGACGAAACTTTCCGCCTCAACTGGATTTTCGTCAAGAAGAGTCTACATTTTAACGGAAAAAAACACACAATACAAGCGAAAAGTGTCGTCCCTGATTAGCCTGTGCGGACGGAACAGGCTCATCTGGGACGACACTTTACGCACATGCATTTAACCCCTTTTTCACAGAGCGAGGTTTGTATGTTTGCTTCGTCATAACTACATTCAGTTTTTAAGCAGCTATGCTCATGCAATATTTGCAGACCTCTTGTCACAGGTTATTGGCCTTGGATGTGGTTAACGCAGCATGCATTATTGCTCAAACTCTGTTGCCGCAAAAGGCACCCTTAACCTCGCTCAGTCCACAGCTGTTGACGGCTTTGCCTTGTTATGATGCAAATCCTGTAATGTATCTAACATTTGGACTAGGTAATCCTTGTTTCCGAGTTTCACTTGCGTAACGGGTTCTTTGATGGGCTAGGAAAACGTGGTTAATGGCAATTTATCATAAGTGTCAAAGTTTAAATTAATTCCGATCTTGGATGTCCTGTAAATGTTGTTTACTATGTAAGCCCGCAATCCCTTTGAGTTGTTTTATACTTAATGTTTTTATATGTATCACTGGTTCAATGCGTGCTATATGTATGCTTTCAGGACTAGCCTTTCTAACGCTCTGAAACTATTTTGTTTTATATATTTTATTCTCGAATCATCAAGTTTTGCACAAGTGCCGAAATACAGAGATCATACATATTTTCAGATAATGTGTAACTGATAACGTAAGGAGTAAGAAAAAAGTAAATAACAGGTTTTTCACAAACATAGTAAACGTTTTTATACAGAAATCGATGGAGCTATTAGCAAGCGACAAGAACATTTCTGATTAAAATGCCATAATCGTCTCGTGATCGTATGAAGGTACATGTACATATGCGTTAAAGAGATTACCGAATATTTTGGAAGTTTTTGCATAACGCATTGTATAGGTGAACGAATATAGCTAGTAATTGGTTACTATATTGTAACTATACTAGTATTTATCATCGCACGCATTTGTAAAGCTATATTAGAGAAGGGACTTGACCACACACATATGATATGACAAGCTATGTTGCCTCGCCCTTTGGTGTCAACCCAGCTTTGACAGTGGACTCCAAAAAGCATTCGATGTTTGGTGTTTGCTATTATAACACACAATGAAATTTACGTAGTACATCATGATGTTTTATCTTATTTTCCACAGCCCTTTACATTACCAGCATCATCCTCACATCAACACAACTCTTATATTGATCATCTTCATGCTCAACTTGGTGAGGCCAAAAAAAAATAATAGGTCCGTTTCCGGTCTCCTTGGGGAAAAAAACAGGGTCGGTAGATAGGGATTTTTTTTTTGTCTTTCTGGTACTAGAATGGAGAAATGAACCGAAAAAAACCGAAAATGAACACATTTTTTTTTTGGCGACCCCAATAAAAAGTTGAGGGTCGGCGCCGATTCTGGAGACACGGTCGGGCGACCGGAAACGGACCTATTTTTTTATTTGGCCTGAGCTCGAACGAAATTGGCAGGACTAAGAACGTGCAATAACTGTATTGTCGAATCATTTCTAGATTAGATATATGTTTTGCCTTTTTTATATACGGTAGTCTTTATCATGATCCAACTCACTCAATACTCAATCCAAAACAAGTTCTCGGTATAAGGTATTTATGTATCCAGCTTTCTAGCAATAGTGCATTTCGCTATCAAGTTTATAACGGCCATTGTTTTCCATTTTATGGTAACAGCAACCTTGACCCGACACCATCGCAAGCGACGTCTTTATATAAGATAACCACGAATTAAGTTTCACTGACATACCTTTATTTAGTCACGAGTGACTTAGTAAGTTTTTAAGATAAGAAAACCTTGATTCCAAACTGTCTATGTGCAATCTTTAGAGAGCCGGAAACATGCCCAGCCCGGACCCTTGTTCAACCGGTATTTTTTATCATGGCGGACATTTGCTAAAATATATACCAGCCCGTACAATTTTGCACACATGACACAATTCCTTTCAAAATTTAGTAAGTCTTCGCATAAAGTTTGATAAGATATAAAATTTGTCAGTTTTCAAAACGAAAAGGTGGTTATAAACTTGCCGAGAAAAGGTGCATATTCTTAAAGTGCATACAATTTATTGAAACATTAGGATAATCGTATTATTATTATTTTTATATATAACATGATCTAAAAAGAAAGGAAACAACTATGACGCGTGTTGTAGTTATTATGAATATTGTTTGTTTGATAAAAGTACTATCGATGTATACTTTAAGTTAATAAAGGGTATCCCTAACAAAAAATGTAGCATTATACTGACGTTATTGATATGCACATTATTCATAAAATTATGATATTACAAATGTCCGGAATGGCAAGTTTACGTGTCAGCACATGTTCAGAAGGGAGCTATATATTCATATAAGTTATTCATGTATGAAGTTGTCTAAAAACAGCTTAAATACTTTTTGAGCAAGAATTAAATATTTTGCATGACACAGAAGACTATTATGAAGACGCCACCGACGACGACCTAGGGTCAGGTTCCGGTTGACGACATACCGGTTTAGAATTTGTTATGTTCCGGGCATGATATATGGCTTAAACTCTTTTAATTTCAAGTTTTTGCAATTGAAGGTTGAACTTGACCTAGGACCACGATTCATACATACGTGACCACGGACGGGACTCACTATATATGTGTCAATGGGGTGGGGAGGCAAAGTGTTATGTTATTGTTATGTGGGTGTTATTGATCATGGTGATGATGGGCATGAGGATGGATATAATAATTATGATGATGACGATGATGAACTGACGTTGATGATCCGAGTATGTGATAAACAATAAAACATGATGGTGATGATTATGATGGTGGTATTGTTGATGGTGATGATGATGATGGTGGCGGTTTTGGCTGTGGTGTTGGATATAGTTGTGGTAGAAATAAGGGTATTAATATAATTTTTCATCATCAGAAATCTTAAAATGAGGCTGTTCACATTTGAAAACGCGTTCCGTTTCACAAATCATATGTTCATATCTTGTTATTACAACGAATGTTTCTTTAATACAGTTGAAACCGATAATACGTATCGTTCTATAATGGTGAACATAAAAATAACATAGTTTGGTTTGTTATCGAATAAAAAGGATATATCATTATTGTAATCCTCCTTTAAATAACATAATACATTTTTTAAGCTTCAACTATGGTTGATGTCTTGCAGTTCCGTGTGGGAATTCGGTGTACGACCCAGCCAAGCAGCTTTGTTGCGAAAATGTTGTACAGCCAAAGGCCGGTCTGATGAGTCGATGCTGCGGAAAACTTAGCTTCGATGCGACCAAGGACATGTGCTGCAAGCAAAAGGTCCATTCCCGGAACGGTACATTACCGCAATGCTGCGGTTCTGAAGGATACGACGCTGCTTATGCTATGTGCTGCAGGAATGTCATCAGGAAAAAGGTCGGTCAACTGCCGCACTGTTGCGGAAAGACGGCCATTGACCGAGCGGACGATCTTTGCTGCAAGGGTGTTCCACAGAAGAAGGTCGGGAAGCTACCGCGATGTTGTGGCAACCAAACGTATGACGCCACAAGTCAACTTTGCTGTCAGAATAGTCTGCAAGGACGACTGAATCCGCAAGTCAAGTGTTGTGGGAATGCTAGCTTCTACCCAACAAAAGAGCTTTGCTGTAAGGGTCAGGTGTTCAAAAAGAAAGGAAGTAAACCAATGTGTTGCAAAGACAAACCCTACGATGCTGTAAAACAAATATGCTGCAAAGGCGTGCTAGACACGAGAATTGATTGGGACACGAAGTGTTGCGGAAATAAATCATACGTACAATGTAAGTTTATGTGTTGTAAAGGCGTCATATCCAAGAAGACGGGGCTATTACCAAAATGCTGTGGACAAGAGTCATACGATGCGGTAACGTCACTGTGTTGTAAAGGAACAGTTTTTAAACGAAAGGGTGCAAAACCACAATGCTGCAATAACACGATGATCGATGTTTCCAAAACGCTCTGTTGCAAAGGCAGGCCATTGAAAATGCTAGGAACAAATAGCAAGTGTTGCGACCGTAATCGGTACGACTCGGTTACACACCTATGTTGTAATGGGACCATGCATTCTAAAAAGGGTGAAGCTCCAAAATGTTGCGGAAAGAAAATGTATGATGCATCAGAACAAGTATGCTGCGGCGGGAAGCTTTCAAAACTTTACGGAGCGAAACCGACGTGCTGTGGGAAAGATTCATATGACAAGGCCTTTCAACTTTGTTGTGATGGAAAAGTCAAAAACATGAAGGGTGCGGTGTCTAAGTGTTGTGGTAAGGAGGCCTACGACGTGGCTCATTTCCAGTGCTGTGGGGGCACGATTCAGAAGCGTGAAGGTGCCAAGGCAAAATGTTGTGGAAGATATGCCTACGACGAAGCCAACTTCAAGTGCTGTGGTGACAAGTTGAAAAGCGTCACTAAAATCCTGGTGCCCTGTTGCTGTGGCAGTGTCTTGATAGACGCTACTGAATCTCTTTGCTGTGATAATATTACTTTGGCTAGAAGGGGGAACTCTTCAGCATGTTGCGGAGCAGAGCAGTATGACATGAGTACAGAGATTTGCTGTGAAGGAGTCATCAGCAAACAGGTCGGGTCAAGGCCAATGTGCTGCGGCACTAGGGCGTACGATGCAGCGNGACGTGGCTCATTTCCAGTGCTGTGGGGGCACGATTCAGAAGCGTGAAGGTGCCAAGGCAAAATGTTGTGGAAGATATGCCTACGACGAAGCCAACTTCAAGTGCTGTGGTGACAAGTTGAAAAGCGTCACTAAAATCCTGGTGCCCTGTTGCTGTGGCAGTGTCTTGATAGACGCTACTGAATCTCTTTGCTGTGATAATATTACTTTAGCTAGAAGGGGGAACTCTTCAGCATGTTGCGGAGCAGAGCAGTATGACATGAGTACAGAGATCTGCTGTGAAGGAGTCATCAGCAAACAGGTCGGGTCAAGGCCAATGTGCTGCGGCACTAGGGCCTACGATGCAGCGTCAGAAATATGCTGCCTGGGAAATGTACAACCGAGGAGAGGAAAGCAGCCGGAATGTTGCGGAACGGTTTCTTATGACGCTGTAACGAGCATGTGCTGCAATGGCGTCGTGCAAAAAAGGTTTGGACTTGAACCGAAATGTTGTGGCTTTCAAAGTTATGATGCCGTGACCGACATTTGCTGTGTTGATACCGTTGTGTCGAAGGAAGGTCACAAAAACCCGAATTGTTGTCGAAAAAACATATATGACGAGCTTACCTCAATCTGTTGCAAAGGTTCTCTTTATAAAAAGGATGGCCTAGATACCAAGTGCTGCGCGGACAAGGCTTACGACATGGGTTCCCAGATATGCTGTGCCGGGTACCGACATAACCGCACTGGTAAGAAGAATCCCGCCTGTTGCGACGGCGAAGTTTACGACAAAGACTCCCATATTTGCTGCAACGGGAACGTAAGAGCCAATGTTGGCACCAACAACACCAAGTGTTGCGGCTCGCATCCGTACCGCATCGACAAGCAGTTGTGTTGCGATGGCAAGGTCCAGTATTTGGTAGGAACCAACACGGCGTGCTGCGGCTGCACGTCATATGACGCGGACAAGTTCTTATGTTGCAGCGGAGTTGTCAAGAAAATGGTCGGGGAGCTTCCAAGGTGCTGCTCTACGAAGGCGTACGATGCCAAAAAGTTTGAATGCTGCAAAGGCATACTCAAACCTCGGCCATGAGGACAATCCGTGTAAAACGGTTATCTGTTTACATGTTGAGTTGATGTTTAATAAATAGGAAAATATACTTAGAGAATATTTGTTGTTTTAATTCCACTCATAATTGCACGTATGAGTAAATTCACAACTAGAGCTTAAATACATGTAGTAAGGTCTTAATTCATATTCGATATATTACTATATTTATCTTAAACAAATAGCATATCATACGCCAATATTTGTATTATTGCTATTTACTTTATCTTTAAATCTCTTAACCATGTTACACACGTCAAATGCAAGTATATAATATACAAGTTAAATTGGTTCACTTTCATATTTTCTTTGTGGTTACGGTTGATGAAACGTCAATCTGCGATTGATACGAGATGTATAATATATGAGCTCTTTATTCTAACTCCAGGAATTATAATATTTAGATTGGAATGCCAATACTTTTCCATGAATAGCCGTCGATTTTTGAAAATAACAACAATCTGCAAAAGAACGTAAACTGAAACACGTCCACGCAGAGACTGATAATAATGCGTTAAGTATAATTGTGTCCATTGAGCGTTTTGTTTATTCATGTTTAATTTTGTCTTATACATGTTTTTCCAGACATACACTGCGTTTTTCAGAAGCTCGAGTTCATACAGATCTCCAAATAATACACAATAAAAAGATGTCTAAAAATAATATCTCTTTACATAATAATAAAAAAAATCAAAGAAACGTTGAGCAATATGTATATCGTGCTTGATAATACATATATATGTGTCACCACACCATAGCAGAGTGTTGCCTTTTTGTAATTTGACGTAATTGTATAGCAGTTAGAATAATACAGTTATTCTTTTCATATCATACTAAAATATGACAACAACAATGAAACGTTAGAATAAAGACAAGAATACATCAATTATTGAACGCTTACCACGCATACTCAAAGAGACTTCCGTTTTGCTCTAAGACGGTCGTTGTGTCCAAATTAAGTCGCCAATGTTTACTACAAACTTTTACGCGCAACTTTATTGGTTAATTAATCTTGAAATGGAGAAAGGACATCATGTTTATATAATGTTAATATCACAGTTTAGGGTACAAGTACAGTTTGCTAATAAGGTATGCTGCTATAAAAATGCCAGACGAGAAATAACGGCCTTCATAATGTAATTTGCATTCACGCATTCTCATAAGGAACCGAACAAACGAAAATCCTGTCTTCTTCGCAAACATCTATAACGCATTATTATACAGTCATACTTGTATGAGCATTTGAGACTAACTTCACAATGTATTGAATAATAACATTGCATTTTTAATGTCTGTCGTCAAACATGTTTGTATCGATTTTACCCATTTATGCCTATCGTCTAGAAAAAAGGTCTTGGCAAACAGCGTCGACCCAGATGAGACGCCGCATCATGCGGCGTCTCATCAGGGTCTGCGCTGTTTGCTTAGAGGAATTTCTGTAAGAAATATTCTAAATATATAAAAAAATATACTAGACATCCCTCATTTTGGAAATAAATTTATCCAATTTAGAAGGATGGGAGAGTCCACTAGGCATAAATGGGTTAACGTAACGCACATTGATATGTTCATGGACAAAAAAAAGAAGAAATAGAACTGCAGTACCGGCAATCAATATGGAATGTGTTTTACTGCGAAACATCGACATTCAACGACAAGTTAACCCATTTATGCCTAGTGGACTCTCCCATCCTTCTAAATTGGATCAATTTATTTCCAAATTTAGGGATGTTTAGTACCAGTATATTAATTTCTATATTTTGAATATTTCTTACAGAAATTCCTTAAGGCAAACAGCGTAGACCCTGATGAGACGCCGCATCATCTGGGTCTACGCTTTTTGCCAAGGCCTTTTTTTCAAGACGCTAGGCATAAATGGGTTAAACTCGTCAATGTTAAAAATATTTAGTATTCGTGTGGCACTTTTATCTTGTTTAACCTATGGCCAACCGTTTGTGAACATGCAAGAAATACACATCAATGCGGTGTCTATCATTAATATTACTTTACGTTCACGATTTTCTTATATAAAAAGGAAAATATACTTACTTGGAACTAAAAACACATTAAACATTTACATATATGTATATAAAACAAAAAAATACATATTTGTAGCATTCTAAATAAAACGAAAATTGTTCAACATTAGTCAGCCGGCGGAGGTAATGTATCTGTATATTCGCCAGCTTTGAGCCCCTTTTGTNATGGAGCTGCACATTTTGAGTGGTGAAAGGTCAAGGTCAAATACCTACTGGGGCGGGGGGATAGTGTTTCACAAACACATCTTGTTGTGTTTCAAATAATCTATTTTAATTGTAATTAAGTTGTGAATGTTCTATACTGTTAAGCCAGTTCGGATTTCTCACTTTTCTTACAGGATGACTCTGTTTGCACAAATTTCTGAAGTGCAGTCAGGAGTNTCACTTTTCTTACAGGATGACTCTGTTTGCACAAATTTCTGAAGTGCAGTCCGGAGTATAATTTGCCACACTGCAATTTTGTTTTTAATAAATAATTTTGTTGTAAAAATACTTCAAGGCATTATATACTTTTTTTATGTAACGCACCCTATGAGGAAGCAGAAGCGAGAGTTCAGGCTACTGTCACCCTGGAAACTTCAACGTCAGAAGATATTGGAACAGAGCAAAGCAGTGATGTAAGTGTTTAAATTTTGCTACCATAATCATACCCTGTCAAAGGTTGTGTGCTATTGTTTTGGTTTGGTCAATCTATCTGTCTAGTCATCTTTAAAACTTTTTATCCAATCTTTACCAAACCTTCTAAAAATGTTTATTGCTATAATAACTAAGCCATGTTCAATAACCAGCAAGATTTACATTGGCACTTTAGAGTTATTGCCCTTTACAGGAGCAGGTGGGAGACATGTATTTTTTCTCAAAAACAACCTCTAGTTTCATTTGATTTATGATAACCCGTCACCTCTTGAAAGACCCTTTAGCATTTTCTCCTTGTGTTACCTTGTTTAAAAATATTTTTTCTCCAAGTTGCCAAAACTTGTTAACATGTTATGTGTAGTCTTTGACATGATTTATTCAGATATCAAGGTATTAAACAATATCTTTATTTGGGGAAAGGAATCAGTAGCTAAGACAGCTTTCAAAACACATTCAAATGCTGTTTTCAAAGAGCTATCTATCTTAAAATTTTCATGTGTTGAAGTTTCATGACTTCATGAATGTGGATGGTATTATCCACATACTTTTTAAAAATTGTAGTGTACAGTGAATTATTTATTGTACTCCTCCATCACAAATTTGCAAAATGACTGAAATACTGCTGTTGCATAGGTATTCGAGANTTATTTAAAGGGACTTGTTCACAGATTTTGACATGTTTTGAAAGTTGTCATAAAATGCTTTAAATTGATAAATGTAAGCTCCAGTATAAAACAAGAATATAATTAAAGAAAGAAAAAAAATGTTATTGAAACCTGGACTCGAACCACTAACCCTTTGAGTAAAAGTCTAACGCTTTTATAACTCGGCCATCCGTGCTGATACAGTTAATCATGTATTTTATACTTTATATAAGCCATCCACGTAGTGTCACAAAATATAACGATAACAACAGAACTCTCCAAATTATTCAATCGTTTCGCGTTCGTAACGCTTTATTATTTTCAGGTTTTTAAATCGTCAAAAGATGCATGTAATGGATATTTTACAACATGGTAAATGTTCAGTATTATTGTTTCCTCGCAAATAACATAACTACAACGAAAATTTGAAAATCTGAAACAATTGTTTTCAATTTCGTCAATTTACCAAACCGTAAACAGGTCCCTTTAAGTTAAACTGATTAATTCAGTACTATGAAAAGTACTAAATCTCCCATCTCCATTGACCTAACAAATAAACGTGATCTAGTTCATGATAACACGCAGTTACATGCGACTTAATACTATTTATTGTAGAGAACCAGTTACAAAGACATGAACGGCTATACCACCTCTATGTTGTGTATTATTTGCGTAAGCGACATTGGTCGAACTGCATCCGCATCTCACAATCAGAGCCGTCTGCCTCGTTGCCTGGCGACCCTTGCTCTTCTTGCGGTAGCAGTAGTAGCCTGCCGCCATAATAATAGCAAACACCGCGCAGGCACCTTGAAGTATTACAAGAAGTGTTCATACATAGACCATGATCATCAGTTGTGCTACCTGTAACAATACTGTTCATACAAACAATCGAATGCGATTTCTCTTTAAATGGTGAATTCTGAACATGAATACTGCGATATTAAAGAAATAACTTAGCCCATACAGCTACACATTTTTATATTACACTATACTTGAGCCTCGCGCTGGGAAAACTGGGTTTAATGCATGTGCGTAAAGTGTCGTCCCAGATTTACCTGTGCATTACGCATTCATTGATTTGCGATTGCAGTCATAGCTTACATTTAACTGACCTCATAAATTATTTATATATCATGCGTAAAAGAACGTATATCATATGATTGTAACATGATTCGTTAGAAACGATCTTGGCAATAACGAAACTTATGTTCCGTTAATGCGCAGATGTATAAATAATATATCAGTTCACATATAATTCATGCATGATATTGGCATTTAACATTCATGTCAGAACAAGTCTTATTGATGGAACACCCATTCCGCGACAAAACTTTAGAACACTTTATCAACACTATAAACCTTATAAGGTTTAATGTAAGGCGCTTCCATCTTCGCAAATGCCCATATTAAGTACACCATTAAAATTGTTCTTTCATCAAGCATATTACATGGTGTTATACGTTTTAAAATATAAATCAAGTTTATGTTAATCTTTATCGAAAATCGTGTTTGTCTTTGTATAAGCTTAATGTTGGACCATTTGTTTATTAAGCAGTTAACTGCAGTACTGGAAATGAATATGCGCATCATTGTATGTTTTATTTAAAAAAAATATATATAAATATGGTTTCATGTAAAATAGTTTAATATTGAGCTGCTCATTCAATATACACTTTTAATTGACATTTTCTGTAAAACATTGAGAAGAATTACTTTGCATATAAGAATTTGAGTTGTGAAAACCGAGCTGAATGTATGTTCGTAAATTGTTGTACCATATTAGCATGTGCAGTCCGCACAGGATAATCAGAGACGACACTTTTTTGTTTAATTGAAGTCGCTTTCAAACGAAGTCCAGGATAGGCGGAAATCGTCGTCCCTAATTAGTTTATGTACTTTTCAGGGTTATCTGGAACTACACTTTACGCACATGCATTTAACCAGGTTTTCCCAGAGCGCGGTTCATATGTATGTTTTCTTACACGATTGACGTCTTCTCTTCAAAGATCAACATTTTACGAAAACCAAATAGTAATCGACACAATGTTATATTTAATTAAAAAGCTTATATATCTAATAGTACCTAGTACTGAGCCCACTATAGGCAGGGTGTTGTCGCAGCAAAACTGCTCATAGTCGTTACCACAGCAACCGTTCGCACACGGGCGCTCGCGAGGCTCCTCTTTAAAGTTGTAACATATTTTCGTGGTCGCGGAAACTAATGCTGCAACAAGAGATGTGGATTCGTGACATGACACGTGTTTACCCCAATTATTGCAGTGTGTAATCCTGCTACAGGTTCGTTTTCTTTTATTTGTACTATGTCCCTGGCTCCCAAACAAGATTAATAATTGACGAAAATAAATGTTTATTAAAAACATAATTTTTGCTTTTAATATCATTACGCAGTGTTCTATAATATCGGTAAAAGTGATAGCATTACATGAACTCAAACAACATCCTTATTAAGATTTACATTTGTTGACTATGCTCAAAACTTAAAACCTTGTTATATGTGCTGAAAAGAAACACGATTTTTTGTTTGTTTCATAAGAGTTAAAGTAAAAATTAATGAAAAAGTTTGTCATCAAAACCGATTCAGGAGCAAATGCATGTTGAATGTTACGATAACAATGTTGTTGTTTTTTTTATTATTTATGTCGGAACTTGTGATATCACCATTACATATCATTTGCAGATGTTTAACAATGACTATACATATTTTAATAAAAACAGATACACACGTATAAATTACATCTTTTTTTTAGCTATTTGGCTGCATAATACAATACAGCAGATCAATGTTTTAAAAGAAACATCCAGGCTATAAAGATTTGGAACTTCACAAAAGAAAAAAAAATATTCTACGCAACAAAAAGGAACTTACCATTAATTAAAACGCCTTACCTTGCAGTGCATAGAAACTCACAGAAAAGAATACTTCTTTATTCGTTGCCATAATCGTTGGTGTTCACTTCAACTTTCATAAATAGTGTACCACTTTGTAAAAAACATTGTTGTTCGGTTCAGAGCACTTAAATCACCAGTTGCCATATTTGTTGAATACTATGTCAACTCGCATTTAATAAAATTTCATTCTCCGCATGACGTCACAAAAACTCAATCAATAATATACCCGTCCACTTTGGAATAACAAAACCGTCTAATCATAAATGAGGCTTCGATCCGCGAGATAAAAGCTTTGGTTCCAATTCGAAGAACACAGTTATGGCAATAACCACAGAAATCGATAGTGAACTGGTGGGACATATTGTGAAAAGAAGTCGCAAACATTAATTTCCACCCCGTTATTCCATTATTCAGTGGGGACGCTGTGGGCGCATAAGAGAGATCATATCCATGAATAATAAATGAGCGAATGACGGTTGTCGTTGCGTGTTTGAATATTGCGTATAGATGACCATTTAAATGTCAACAAATGAATGAACTACCAAGACAAGCTTCTAATCTGTCCTAACTTAAATTAAGTCTGAAATTGACGTCATATGCTAAAATGGTTGTCTAATTGTTTGAAAAGGTTTTATGACTCGTGACAATAGTGCTCGTTTTCAATAGGTTATAAACTATCTATAAATAAAGCCCTTATTTTGAGACATTCTAAATATATTCATTTTATGTTCAGAAATAATATAAATTTTGTATCAATATAGAAAAGGCATGTTTTAACGATGTTAATAGCAATGCTAATTGAAAATATATGAGCCGCATTCTGGGAACACCGGGCTCAGTGCATGTGCGAAGCGTGTCATCCCAGATTAGTCTGAGAGGTGTGCACAGCTTATATGGGACGACCTTTTTCGCTTTTATTGAATTAAGAAAGTATCTTCTAAACAAAAATCCAGTCCAGGCGGAAAGCGTCGTCTCTGATTAGCCTGTGCGAACTGCATAGACTAATATTGGAAGACACTTTACGCAGATGCATAAAGCAAGTTTTTCCCAGCGCTCGGTTCATATGGAACCCTTTCCTTTAAGCTATTCGAGTTGGTCAATACGAAAATGTTCAGCTTGGTGTTAACAATTGTTTTCTGAACAGACGTGTCGTTGTAGTTGTATTAACGAAACGATACAAAAGAGACGTCTCTAAGTCGCATACGCATGCTCACAGTACAATCAATGTATTGACTTAATGGTGTTAAACAAATATGTAATTCCTATACTTAGGTCGCATTTTAATTGGCAATCAAACACGCGCAAGTAATGACTCGTTGATGTATGTGCTGACTTAAGCGCTGAACTTGTTGTCCTCTAATAATGTTCGCATTTAATGTCGATGAAACAGTGCGAAAATCAAACGATGGACGCTGGTGATTAAAAACATACAAGCGGAAATCATTGACAAAGGTCCTTGCACATTTATCCTTTTAAAGGGACTTGTTCACAGATTTAGGCATGTTTTGAAGTTTGTCATTTAATGCTTTTAAATAATTAATATAAACATCATATCTAAAGAGCTACAATATAATAAAAAGAATAAAAGAAAAAAAAATGAAAAAAAATGAAAACAAATTTTACCTCACCAAGGCTCGAACCACTGACCCATGGAGTAAAAGCTCGAACCACTGACCCATGGAGTGAGACGCTTTATAATTTTATCAATTTCTAACGATGATTTTTCGAAAACGAAAGTGTATTTTCAGTAAAAGTATGCGGCATTAGTGTTATTTCGCACACTGCTGTACATTGTTCATTTATTTCATGAATATGTGACAAAAAGTTGAAACATTCTCAATTTGATAAACTGTGAACAAGTCCCTTTAACACACGACTCTTCAACGGTTTGATGTAATTGAATGCATGCATGCTAAACTATGAAACCACTAATGTAATGTTGGTGTCGTTTTAGCAGTTCTTTTCAGAATGTACTGCGGAATAGCAGATCATAAATAACAATTAAATTTTGAATGGAACTATTGCGTAATGATAATTCAGATCGGTATTTCCACTCTCTCCGAAACAATAGAAATGCTTTGCATCAACCGTTTATATGTGCTAATATAAACTTTATCTCCTGTTAGTGCAGCTGAAGTTTCACTTTATTTATATTTCTAACGCAAACATCATGAACGTGCGGTTCCACACATGTTTGAAATGCATTTCGAACACAGCAGACAGTTTTCTAAATGGTCAAGCTTAAATGAGCTCACAATGCCAAAATGTCTTCGATACTTTATTTTTGACCAGAAAGCTAACATTTTTGAGAAAATACAATTATGATTTTCTAAACAAACGAACAAACAAAACGAAATACAAGTAAAGAGATAAAGACATAACTTATCACAGTCAGATATTTTACGCAATTATATAAAAAAAAGTCAGGAATGTAAAGCAGTTTAACACAGACCACATTTACCTTTTTCTGAATTCACAACTATGTTATGCGTTCATGTACATGCTGGCTCATAACATATAGCCGTTGTTATAAAAGTTCCAAGCGATTATTTTCTAAATATTCGGGATAAAGAGTTTTACAATTCTATGACGCAAACTCAGTTTCGATATCTCTATCCAAATACGTATATGATGCCACAAGTATTTCTATTGTTTGTCTTGGTTGTTGTTTTTGCTCTTGGTTATTTCGTTTGCGAAAAAGCACGGCAACTCATACCTACGTATTGTGACAAAACATCTGACAGTTGTTCTAACTCGTCTTATTAATTATTGCAAAATGTGACATACGTTTTATGTCCTCTAATAATTGCAAGGGTCATCTTGGAAATGCAATGTTAAATGTATGTGATGAATGTTCTCATTTTGAATATATTCTGTATCGTCTTTTAACAGAATACTTTATACAAAACGGTTGTATCGTCGCAGTACAGAATATAAAGGCGGTCACAATTATGTCATAACGAAATATGTACGTTTGAAGCCTTAAAAGAGTGGTCCACCCCACCTTTAGAGACACCGTGCAAGTTCGCAAACTTAGCATGTTTAATTATATATTGAAGTGAATTAACACATTTTGATTTTGACTACAGATCAGTAAAACATAACTTGAAGTACTTGCAGTAATACACATGCGAATACTTGTTTAACCCATGTATGCCTAGTGGACTCTCCCATCCTTCTAAATTGGATCAATTTATTTCCAAAATTAGGGATGTCTAGTATGTTTATTGCTATATTTAGATTTTTTCGTACAGAAATTCCTTTAAGCAAACAGCGCAGACCCTGATTAGACGCCGCATCTATGCGGCGACTCATCTGGGTCTACGCTGTTTGCCAAGGCCTTTTTTCTAGACGCTATACATAAATGGGTAAAATCGACTTCCGCTTCACAAGTATTTATCTGCAGTGATTGTCATATGGTGTAATGTTTTTAAAAAGTTAAAGAATTAACAGGTTAATCCTTGTGATGGAGTAGCATTGCAGTACATCGGCTTTTATTTTGTAACATTGCGTAATATAGTTAGCTATAATAAACAATACAGATATATGTTCAGATTAATAAAAATAGACTCTATGTCAAGTTATGTATGTTACAGGTTTGTCGCAAACAAGTGTGAATATAAGTCAAATATTTAGATATGATTGGATTTTGGCATTACACGCTAAACATACAGGTGACAATGAAACTACTCATCTACTTCAACAACAAGAATAAAACAACACGAGTGTTGACCACTCCGTAAACNCAAGTCCTTTCAACTTTGTTGCGATGGAAAAGTCAAGAACATGAAGGGGGCGGTGTCTAAGTGTTGCGGTAAGGAGGCCTACGACGTGGCTCATTTCCAGTGCGGTGGGGGCACGATTCAGAAGCGCGAAGGTGCCAAGGCAAAATGCGGTGGAAGATATGCATACGACGAAGCCAACTTCAAGTGCTGTGGTGAAAAGTTGAAAAGCGTCACTAATATCCTGGTGCCCTGTTGCTGTGACAGTGTCTTTGATAGACGCCACTGAATCTCTATGCTGTGATAATATTACGTTGGCTAGAAGGGGGAACGCGTCGGCATGTTGCGGAGCTGAGCAGTATGACATGATTACAGAGATTTGCTGTGAAGGGGTCATCATCTAACAGGTCGGGTCAAGGCCAATGTGCTGCGGCACTAGGGCGTACGATTCAGCTTCGGAAATATGCTGCCTGGGAAATGTACAACCGAGGTAAGGAAAACAGCCAGAATGTTGCGGGACGGTTTCTTATGACGCTGTAACGAGCATGTGCTGCAATGGCGTCGTGCAAAAAAGGTTTGGAATTGAACCGAAATGTTGTGGCTTTCAAAGTTATGATAAC
Source organism: Dreissena rostriformis (assembly GCA_007657795.1). Lineage (NCBI taxonomy): Eukaryota > Metazoa > Mollusca > Bivalvia > Myida > Dreissenidae > Dreissena > Dreissena rostriformis. The sequence goes on along the minus strand of VMBQ01002505.1, from coordinate 83,446 downwards.
GTGACCGACAGTTGCTGTATTGATACCGTTGTGTCGAAGGAAGGTCACAAAAACCCGAATTGTTGTCGAAATAACATATATGACGAGCTTACCTCAATCTGTTTCAAAGGTTCTCTTTATAAAAAGGATGGCCTAGATACCAAGTGCTGTGCGGACAAGGCTTACGACATGGGGTCCCAGATATGCTGTGCCGGGTACCGGCATAACCGCACTGGTAAGAAGAATCCCGCCTGTTGCGACGGCGAAGTCTCCGACAAAGACTCACATATTTGCTGCAACGGGAACGTTAGAGCCAATGTTGGCACCAACAACACCAAGTGTCGCATCCGTACCGCATGGACAAGCAGTTGTGTTGCGACGGAAAAGTCCAGTCTCTGGTAGGAACCAACACGGCGTGCTGCGGCTGCACGTCATATGAAGCGGATAAGTTCCTATGTTGCAGCGGAGTTATCAAGAAAATGGTCGGCGAGCTCCCAAGGTGCTGCTCTACGAAGGCGTATGATGCCAGAAAGTTTGAATGCTGCAAAGGCATACTCAAACCTCGGCCATGAGGTCTATCCGTGTAAAACGGTTATCTTTTTACATGTTGAGTGGATGTTTAATAAATATGAAACTATACGTAGAGATTATTTGGTGTTTTAATTCCGTAAATTCACAACTTAAGGTTAAATACATGTCGTAAGTCTTTAATTGATATTCAATACATTAATATATTTATCTATAACAAATAGCAGGCTGAAAAAGTATGCACAAATATTTTTTATTATTGCTATTTATTTGTTATCTTTAAACCTCTTAACAAGTTACGCACATCAACTACAAGTATATATTGTACTAGTCAACAGTGTTCACTTTGAATATTGGGTGAGGTTTCGATTGTGGTTACGGTTCATGAAACGTCAATCTGCGATTGATACGAGATGTATAACATATGAGCTCTTTATTCCAACTTCATGAATCATAATATTTAGATTTGAATGACTATAATTTTGTATAAACAGCCGTTGAGTTTTTAAAATAACAATCTCAAAAGAACGTAAAACGAAACACACCAACGCACCGATTGATACAATTCGTTTTGTTTATTAATGTTTTATTTTGTTAAATAAAAATGTGTCTGTCTGCATTTTTACAGATTTGAAATATGGGACATTTTGAAGTGATATAACGTGTGCTGCTTTACGGCCATACATACTTTTAAACTAATGATAAAACTGCACTCGTATTGTAAAGTGAAGTATAAAGGCAGTTTCAGTAACCAGTTTTTATTATAAAAAAAATCCAGACATACATGCGTTTTTCTGATGCTTGAGTCCATTCAGATCTCAACAAAATACACAATATTCAGAAGTGTAATATAAGCTTTTCTCTCTAAAAATAATATATCTACATATAATAATTAAACATCAGCATATAATCGTTAAACACCAGAGAATCGTTGAGCAATATGCATATCATGTTTAATTATACATGTACGTGTCACCATATCTTGACATTTTTTTGATTTTTGTAATTGGACTTCATTTTATAGTAGTTAGAATAAAAAAAAAGCTTTTCTATTTATGAAGCAACATTAAAACTTAAGAATAAAGTCAATAAGACATCAATTATTGAACGTTTACCACGCGTGATCCAATACACTTCCGGTCTGTCTCAATCTAGCAGCCAAGGTTTACTACAAACCTTTACGCGCATGTTGGTTAATTTATCTTGATATGGACAATGGGCATAATGTGTATATCATATGAATATCACAGTTTAGGGTACAAGTACCGTTTGCAAATAAGGTATACTGCTCTAAAAAGTGCCATATAAGAAATGCATTCTTGGGGAAATAACGTCCTTCATAATGTCATTTCCATTCACGCATTCCCATTAGAAACCGAACACACGTATATCCCTCTTCTTCGCAAACATCACAGTTAGTCTTAATTTTATAAGCATATGCGACTTACTTAACAATGTATTGTTTATTTATCTTTCATGTTTAATGCCTGTCACCAAACATATGTTTTTCAGAGTCAGTGTAGCGAACATTGGTATGTTGATAGACAAACAAAGATGAAATAGAACCGCATAAATCAACATGGAATAATGTTTTACTGGGAAACTTCGACATTGACAATTAAACTTTAACTTGGCAATGTTAGACATATTTAGTATGACTATGGAGAGTTTATCTTGGTATCTCGGTGACCAATTGTCTTTGTACATGCAAGAAATACTCGCCATCGCGGTGTCTATAATTAATGTTACTTAACGTTAACGATTTTCTTATATAAAAGGAAATTATACTATTTATGATGCCATTGGAACTAATAACACCTGTAACATTTACATATATGTCTATAAAACAGAAACATACATATTTATAGCATTCTAAATAAAACGAAAATTGTTCAACATTAATCAGCCGGCGGAGGTAATGTATCTGTATATTCGCCAGCTTTGAGCCCCTTTTGTGATCCCATATGGTTGATGGAGGCGCTGTACGATGGAGGCGCCTGCGACTTGTAATTTGAATAAGGGGGCGGGGCTACCGTCGTCTCGTACGGAGGGAGCATAGGGGCCGTAGGGTCCATTGGCGGGTAGACAGCCATTGGGTCGTAGTGGAACGCGCTTGGAACAACGTGGTCAGCCAAGACGAACGCGGGGTTGAAATGTGTGTGGGATGTCGTGGAGTCGCGGTTTATGGGGATTCTGTACGGCGGGCCACGTGGAACCGGAAACCGCGGCTGACCTGAAGTTGATTACATTACTAATATCTGTATATGTACGTTTCAACTTTTAAGTATAAGATAAACTCATAAATCCAGCACGATGAAAACTAATAAATCTTTCATATACATGGACCTAAAAATAAACGTAATCTTGTCCATTATTAAACACAATTACATGAGACTCAATAATATTTATTCTAGAGAAGCAGTAACAAAGACATCAACGGCTATACCTCTATTTTGTGTCTTATTTGCGTTAGCGGCATTGGTCGAACTGCATCCGCATCGCACAATCAGAGCGGTCTGTCTCGTTGCCTGGCGACTCTTGCTCTTCTTACGGTAACAGTAGTAGCCTGCCGCCATAATAATAGCAAACACCGCGCAGGCACCTTGAAGTATAACAAGAACGTGTATATATAAAGACCAGACCCATCAGTTGTGACACCTGTAACTATACTGTTCATACAAACAATTGGATGTGATTTCTCTTAGAATGATGAATTATGAATATTAATAGTGCGATATTAAAGACATAACTTAGCTAATACAGCTACACAACTATATATTGTACTTTGTTTGAGCCTCGCTCTGGGAAAACCGGGCTAAATGCATGTGCTTAAATTCACGACACTTTCCGCTTTCATGGAATTTTTAGTTAAAAGAAATTCACTTAAAAACAAACAAAACATCTGGAACGACTCTTTACGAAAATGCATTAAGCCCGGTTTTACCAGAGCGACGCTCATTTATATGTTCTGAAGAACGCTCTAAGCAGTTATTGAAACCGCTATTGAAAGAAAACATCTGAAACTTTTTATGCGAGCATGTTAAACTATCAAGAATTCCTTATGTGGATAATTTACGTACTCACTAGGTCTAGAAGGCCTTAATTGATTCGCGATTACAATAAAAGCTAACATTAAACTGACTTCCTGATTTATGTATATAGCATGCGTAAAGTACGTATATCACATCCGTTTGACACGATTCGTTAGAAACTACCTTGGCAATAACGAAACTAATGTTGTGAATATGCACAGATGTGTAAATAATATATCAGTTCACATATAATTTATGCATGATATTGGCATTTAACATTCATGTCAGAACAAGTCTTATTGATGGAACACCCATTCCGCGACACAACTTTAGAACACTTTATCAACAGTATATACTTAGGGTGTTATGTAAGGCGCTACCTTCTTCGCAAATGCCCATAATAAGTACACCACTTTCATCAAGCATATTACATGGTGTTATACGTTTTTTTTTTATAAAACAAGTTAATGTTAATCTTTATCGAAAATCGTGTTTGTCGTTGTATAAGCTTAATATTGAACCATTTGTTTATGAAGCAGTCAACTGGAACATGCGTATGCAGTACTGGAAATGTATAAGCGCATCATTGTATGTATAAGTTTTATATAAAAAAAAAATATAAATATGTTTTCATGTAAAATAGTTTAATATTGAGCTGCTCATTCAATGTACAATTTTAATTGACATTTGCTGTAAAACATTGGGAAAAAATAGTTTGCATATAAGAATATGAGTTGCGCTATGTGAAAACCGGGCTTAATGTATGTTCGTAAATTGTTGTCCCATATTAGCCTGTGCTGTCCGCACAGGCGAATCAGGGACGACACTTTTCTCTTTAATGATTTTTTTCTTTTCAAGTAAGTCTTTTTCAAAAGAAAGTCTATTATAGGCGGAAAGTGTCGTCCCTAACTAGTTTGTGTTCGCTTCAGGCTAATCTGCAATACACCAGTTTTTCCCAGAGCGAGGTTCATATGTATGTTTTCTTTCACGACAGACGTCTTCTATTCAAATATAAATATTTCACGAAAACCAACTGGTCATCTCAACAATTTTATATTTAAATTACAGTCGAATATATTGATGATACCTAGTACTGAGCCCACTATAGGCAGGGTGTTGTCGCAGCAATACTGCTCATAGTCGTTACCACAGCAACCGTTAGCACACTGGCGCTCGCGAGGCTCCTGTTTAAAGTTGTAACATATTTTCGTGGTCGCGGCAACTAATGCTGCAACAAGAGATATGGATGTTTAACATGGCAAGTGTGTACCCTAATTATTGTTTGTAATATTTTTTGTAATAAGTTGTTAGCTGATTTTGTAAGCAGATTGTAATCCTGCTGCAGGTACGTTTTATTAAAGTGTATTATTTGGCGTGTTCTGAGAAAACTGGGCAAAATGCTTGTGCGTAAAGTGTCATCCCAGATTAGCCTGTGCAGTCCGCACAGGCTAATCTTGGACGACACTTTCCGCCTTAACTGGATTTTTGCTAAGCAGAGACATCATTTAAACGAAAAATTCCATAAAAGCGGAAATTGTCGTCCCTGATTAGCCTGTGCGGACTGCACAGGCTAATCTAGGATGACAATTTACGCACAAGATGTATGCCCAGTTATCTCAGAACCCGACACGTATGTCCTTGGCTCCCAAACAAGATTAATACTTGACGAAAATAAATGTTTAGTAAAAACATGAGTTTTGCGTTTAATATCATAACGCAGTGTACCATGATATCGGTAAAAAAAGTGATCTTATTGCATGAACTCAAACAACTTCCTAATTGAGCTTTACATTTCTTTGACTATGCTCAACAATTAAAACCGTGTTATTTACTGAAAAGAAACACGAAACATTGATACAAAAGAGTAAAAAGTAATATAACAGTTTGTCATCAAACCAGATGCAGGAGCAAATGCATGTTTAATGTTACGATTACAATGTTTGGTTTTTATTTATTCTATAGACTTGTGATATCACCATATCATTTGCAGATGTTTAATAACAAGCATACATATTTTAATAAAAACAGAAACACGTGTATATGTAACATCTTTTATATACTTTGCTTCGTTAAACAATACAACAGATCTATACTTTAAAAAGAAACCTCAAGACTATGAAGATTTGAAACTTCACAAAAGAAAAAAATGTTCTACACACCAAAGAGCTTACCATTCATTAAAACGCCTTACCTTGCAAAGCATAGAAAATCACAGAAAAAAATACTTCTTTATTCGTTGCCATAATCGTTGGTGTTCACTTCAACTCTCATAAATATTGTACCAGTTTGTATATACGATTGTTGTTTAGTTCGAGAAAATTCAGAACACTTAAATCTCTAGTAGCCATATTTGTTTAAAACTATGTCAACTCGCGTTTTTTTAAATTGCATTCTCCGCATGACGTCACAAATACTCAATCAATAATATACCCGTCCACTTTGGAATAACAAACCCGTCTAATCATAACTGAGGCTTCGATCCGGTAGATAAAAGCTCTGGTTCCAATTCGAAGAACACCGTTATGGTAATAGCCACAGAAATCGATAGTGAACCGGTGGGACATATTGTCCCATTGGAAAGTTTGAATAGAAGTCGCAAACATTAATTTCCACCCCGTTAATCCATTTTTCAGTAGGGACGCTGAGGGCGAATAAGAGAGATCATATTCATGAATAATAAATGTGCGAATGACGGTTGCCGTTGCGTGTATAAATATTGCTTATATATTATCATTTAAATGTCAACAAATAATGAACTATCAAGAAAAGCTGCTAATCTGTCCTTACTTAATCGAAGTCTGAAATGGACGTCATATGCTAAAATGGTTGTCTAATTGTTTGAGAAGGTTTTATGACTCGTGGCAATAGCGGTCGTTTTCATTTGGTTATAAACTATCTAGAACTATAGCCCTTAGTTTAAGACATTCTGAATATATTCATTTTATGTTCAGAAATAATATAAATTGTGTATCAATATCGAAAAGGCGTGTTTTAACGATGTTCATAGCCGTGCTAATTGAAAATATATGAGTTGATTCTGGGAACGCCGGGCTCAATGCATGTGCGAAACGTGTCATCCCTGATTAGTCTGAGAAGCGTGCACAGCTTATATGGGACGACCATTTTCGCTTTTATTGAATTAAGAAAGTATCTTCTAAACGAAAATCCAGTCAAGGCGGAAAGTGTCGTCTCTGATTAGACTGTGCGAACTGCATAGACTAATCTTGGAAGACACTTTACGCAGATGCATTAAGCCAGTTTTTCCCAGAGCTCGGTTCATATGGAACATTTTCCCTTTAGCTATTCGAGTTGGTCAATACGAAAATGTTTAGCTTGGTGCTAACAATTGTTTTCTGAACAGACGTGTCGTTGTAGTTGTATTAACGAAACGATACAAAAGAGACGTCTCTAAGTCGCATACGCATGCTCACAGTACAATCAATGTATTGACTTAATGGTGTTAAACAAATATGTAATTCCTATACTTAGGTCGCATTTTAATTGGCAATCAAACACGCGCAAGTAATGACTCGTTGATGTATGTGCTGACTTAAGCGCTGAACTTGTTGTCCTCTCATAATGTTCGCATTTAATGTCGATGAAACAGTGCGAAAATCAAAAAATGGACGCTGATGATTAAAAACATATAAGCGGAAATCATGGACAAAGGTCCTTGCACATTTATCCTTTTAAAGGGACTTGTTCACAGATTTTGGCATGTTTTGAAGTTTGTCATTAAATGCTTTAAATTGATTAATATAAACATCATAACTAAAGAGCTACAATATATTAAAAAGAATAAAAGAAAAAAAAAGGAAAAAAAAAGAGAAAACAAAGTTTACCTCACCAGGGCTCGAACCACTGACCCATGGAGGTTGTTTTACACTTTGTATAACCATCCACGTGTTGTTACAAAATATAACGATAACACAACAAATTGATTTTTTTTTAATCGTTTCGCGTCTGAGACGCTTTATAATTTTATTAATTTCTAACGATGATTTTTCGAAAACGAAAGTGTATTTTCAGTAAAAGTATGCGGCATTAGTGTTATTTCGCACACTGCTGTACATTGTTCATTTATTTCTTGAATATGTGACAAAAAATGAAACATTCTCAATTTGATAAACTGTGAACACATCCCTTTAACACACGACTCTTCAACGGTTTGATGTAATTGAATGCATGCATGCTGAACTATGAAACCACTTATGTGATGTTGGTGTCATTTTAGCAGTTCTTTTCAGAATGTACTGCGGAATGGCAGATCATCAATAACAATTTAATTTTGAATGGAACTATTGCGTAATGATAACTCAGATCGATATTTCCACTCTCTCCGAAACAATTGAAATGCTTTGCATCAACCGTTTATATGTGCTATTATAAACTTTCTCTCCGGCTGGTGTAGCTGAAGTTTCACTTTATTTATATTTCTCACGCAAACATCATGAACGTGCGGTTGCACACATGTTTGAAATGCTTTTGGAACACAGCAGAGTGTTTTCGAAAGGGTCAAGCTAAAATGAACTCACAGTGCCAAAATGTCTTCGATACTTTATTTTTGACCAGAAAACTAACATTTTTGAGAAAATACAATTATGATTTTCTAAACAAACGAACAAACAAAACGAAATACAAGTAAAGAGATAAAGACATAACTTATCACAGTCAGATATTTTACGCAATTATTGAAAAAAAAAAGTCAGGAATGTAAAGCAGTTTAACACAGACCACATTTACCTTTTTCTGAATTCACAACTATGTTACGCGTCCATGTACATGCTGGCTCATCACATATAGCCGTTGTTATACAAGTTTCAAGCGATTATTTTCTATATATTCAGGATAAAGAGTTTTACAATTCTATGACGCAAACTAAGTTTCGATATCTCTATTTAACCCATTTATGCCTAGTGGACTCTCCCATCCTTCTAAATTGGATTAATTTATTTCCAAAATTAGGGATGTATAGTATATTTATTTCTATATTTAGAATTTTTCTTACAGAAATTCCTTTAAGCAAACAACGCAGACCCTGATGAGACGCCGCATCATGCGGCGTCTCATCTGGGTCTACGCTGTTTGCCAAGGCCTTTTTTCTAGACGCTAGGCATACATGGGTTAAATACGTATATGATGCCACAAGTATTTCTATTGTTTGTCTTGGTTGTTGTTTTTGCTCGTGGTTATTTCTTTTGCGAAAAAGCACGGCAACTCATACCTACGTATTGTGACAAAACATCTGACAGTTGTTCTAACTCGTCTTATTGATTATTGCAAAATGTGACATACGTCTTTATGTCCTCTAATAATTGCAAGGGTCATCTTGGAAATGCAATGTTAAATTTATGTGATGAATGTTCTCATTTTGAATATATTTTGTATCGTCTTTTAACAGAATACTTTATACAAAACGGTTGTATCGTCGCAGTACAGAATATAAAGGCGGTCACAATTATGTCATAACGAAATATGTACGTTTGAAGCCTTAAAAGAGTGGTCCACCCCACCTTTAGAGACACCGTGCAAGTTCGCAAACTTAGCATGTTTAATTATATATTGAAGTGAATTAACACATTTTGATTTTGACTACAGATCAGTAAAACATAACTTGAAGTACTTGCAGTAATACACATGCGAATACTTGTTTAACCCATGTATGCCTAGTGGACTCTCCCATCCTTCTAAATTGGATCAATTTATTTCCAAAATTAGGGATGTCTAGTATGTTTATTGCTATATTTAGATTTTTTCGTACAGAAATTCCTTTAAGCAAACAGCGCAGACCCTGATTAGACGCCGCATCTATGCGGCGACTCATCTGGGTCTACGCTGTTTGCCAAGGCCTTTTTTCTAGACGCTATACATAAATGGGTAAAATCGACTTCCGCTTCACAAGTATTTATCTGCAGTGATTGTCATATGGTGTAATGTTTTTAAAAAGTTAAAGAATTAACAGGTTAATCCTTGTGATGGAGTAGCATTGCAGTACATCGGCTTTTATTTTGTAACATTGCGTAATATAGTTAGCTATAATAAACAATACAGATATATGTTCAGATTAATAAAAATAGACTCTATGTCAAGTTATGTATGTTACAGGTTTGTCGCAAACAAGTGTGAATATAAGTCAAATATTTAGATATGATTGGATTTTGGCATTACACGCTAAACATACAGGTGACAATGAAACTACTCATCTACTTCAACAACAAGAATAAAACAACACGAGTGTTGACCACTCCGTAAACAGCATCGTTCGTAAAATTGCCGCCATTTTGGTTATTTCGCCACTAAAATTGGCCACGTGAATTCAACTTAGGCGGACGACCATTTGTGCTTCTGTGCTGTGTTGTAAAACATCCCCGAATACGTTGCTGCAACAATGATAAAACAAGTTATGAACATGGTGCATCATATGTGTCGTGTTCTGAGAAAACTGGGCATTATGCATGTGCGTAAAGTGTCGTCCCAGATTAGCCTGTGCAGTCCGCACAGGCTAATCAGGGACGACAATTTCCGCTTTTATTGTATTTTTCGTTTAAATGATGTCTCTTCTTATCGAAAATCCAGTTTAGGCGGAAAGTGTCGTCCCTGATTAGCCTGTGCGGACTGCACAGGCTTATCTGGGATGACACTTTACGCACATGCATTTTGCCCAGTTTTCTCAGAACGCGACTCATATGTTCTATGCATATGCAAGCTTTAACATCCATTTACTGTTGGACAACCTTTTTGTATATTGATAACTACTGGAAATGCTTGGGACTTCGCTTTGCTTTTAATTATTTGAAAAGAGAATGAGGTTTGTTTTTAATATGTTCATAGACGAATAAAGATGATGATGTGGAAACGAACGCCAGTGACCTATACAAACTCATTTAAATGAAACAATATAATAAACTAAATAACTGGTTATTTTGCCTCAGCGAGAAAGGTATGGCAATTATGCCTGACGTTTTACACGTGTGCTTGCAACTACAGAACAAAGTTGTAGAACACTAGTGTAAGCAAGTTAAAGTTAGCCATTCATTACTAATAATGGGAATTAAAGTAAATATAAGATTCATGTAAATAACTATTGTTTGCTTTGTATAAAGTTCTAATTCTTGAGTGTAGATTACTTGAGTATTCCAAGCTACCAATCCATAACATGTCAATCTGCGAATCGCCTGAAAGTGCCTAAATGTGTTGAAATCTATAATTATAAAATAATGAAATATAAGCAAAATTATAATCAACTAAATGAAATGGATTTGTAATTTGGAATAAAATTGAAACTATACACAAGAATAAGTATTCACTGGAGAATCTAATTCCCTTCCATACACGTGTCGTGTTCTGAGAAAACTGGGCATAATGAATGTGCGTAAAGTGTCGTCCTAGATTAGCCTGTGCAGTCCGCACAGGCTAATCCGGGACGACACTTTCCGCCTAAACTGGATTTTCGCTTAGAAGAGACATCATTTAAACGAAAAATTCCATAAAAGCGGAAATTGTCGTCCCTGATTAGCCTGTGCGGACTGCACAGGCTAACCTGGGATGACAATTTGCGCACAAGCATTATGTCCAGTTTTCTAAGAACACGACACACATTACCTCCCCATGGCGACACCAGGAATGTGAAATGAGGCGTCGCGCTGATGAGATTGCTGTCGCTCGTTTCCGGGACATTTTTGGCGGCGATCCAGGTGCCCAGGAGTTTGTCGGCCGCCAGTCTGTCGGGCGACGCTGTCATCCACGTCAGGCCGTTGTCGATGGATTGGAGAATCGTCTTCCGGTTCTGTCCGTACCCGTACAGGACGTTCAGCGCCGTCTCGCGACCGATCATACTGGCCAGGTTCCGGTCAATCTCTGTCAACGAACGGCAGCGGGTGTTAAACAACAACGTTAATACGCAGCATTTAACATTTGCTTTCATCGTTAAACAGTATAAATGCACTTCATATTGTTAAAACACGTAATATATTTAATAATACTTTAATACATAATAATTGTTTAGTAACATCATAATAACAACTATAAAGAGCACATTTTGTGTCGGTGTTTGTATGAATACATTCATTAAACTATTTCAAGCAAATCGTTTAAGCTGATGCATGCCTAATGTAAAACATGTGTTTTATCAGACTTAATGTCACTGATAATATTCAATAACAACAAACTATGAGCGTTTATTAACAAGGCTGAGATGAAACAAAGAATAACCCTAAGAGATATTTTAGCCGATATGAAGTCGTTATGTTATTACCCTTCCACTCATTGCCGTTGTTCAGACTTTTTATGCAGTTTCCGTGATATGTCGGGCTGTAATTAGATAAGTATGCATACCGATAAATAATGAATCATTGGAAAGGCAACTTTAGTGGATATTAATATTCAATATACCATAAAATGACACGACAACATATTTGTGGATAACATAAGTGTAGTCATACACGTGTTAAATATGCGAAATTGTGTTGTTTTTTTGTTGCGACAATGTTTACTTAACTAAGAAAGTATATGTTGCTCAGTTTCACTATGAATATCAGCTGATGTCATGTCAATATCCGTGTGTCATTCGTCGAGTGCCGAGCTTTGTTAACCTTTAGCTTGTTACCGCTCAAGGGGCAATATTTACAATCAATCTTGCTGAAACTTGGTATAAATGTTTATCTTGACAGTATCTAGGCTAAGTTCGAAGCTGGGTGACGTGTGTCCTAAAATAATGTTACCATATTAAATTAAAAAAACGTGTCACCAATTGAGAAGCCATATTTATGACTCAATCTTGATGAAACTTGATAAGCATGAGTATCTTGTCAATATCGTAGCAAAGTTCGAATATGGGTAAATTGGGGTAAAAAGTAGATCACCAAATACCAATGTAAGAAAAACTGTGTTACCTATCTTAAAGCTACGAAGCCACATTTATGACGCAATCTTGATGAAACTTTGTCAAAATGTTTATCTAGACAATACATAGGCCCAATTAGAATCTTGGTTGAGTGTCCTAACTCTGGAAGCAAGATTTTTGACTCAATCTTGATAAAATATGGTCAGATTGTTTATTTTGACAATATCTAGGTCAGTTCGAATCTGGGATAAGTGGGGTCAAGCGCTTCTTATGACTCAATCTTGAGTACACATTGTAGTATGTTCATATTGGCAATATCAACTTAATGTTTGAATCTTGGTAAAGTGGGATCCAACGCTAAGTCAACAGGCCAAGTCTTCCACAAAGATTTTCCTTGAACTCAGATGAGCGCTTAAGGGTCACCATGGCCCTCTTGTCTCTTTTATTATCATCACTGTTTGTATGTATACTGTTGCTTTATTTCAAATGTATTTCTTCTCAAACTGTAACCGGCTAAGATACGGTGCATATAATGATAACAAGATCCATGCTCATATCTCCTCTGCTTACCTATCAGACTTCCGGTCACAAACGATCACCTGACCGTCAGATGTCGTCAGGAAACTGCGGTGGTAGAAGTCTGAAACGATCGAAGTAACTAGAGCTACCACTCACAGTCAATAATACACCGTACATCCAGCTCTGACATATACGTAGACAGTTGATCTCAAAGTATGACTGAATCAGTAAGTTGTTTTCTAATAGGCGACAGACTGCTTAATAAATTGTGAACCATGTTATTTCGAAATCCTTCAATCCAAGTTATAGAGCTGACATGCCTTATTTATGAACAATGATGATTAATCGACATTGTCTACTAGTGCACAATGTAATACTATACCAGACATACATTTATATGTGTCGTGTTCTGATAAAACTGGGCATAATGCATGTGCGTAAATTGTCATCCCAGATTAGCCTGTGCAGTTCGCACAGGCTGATCAGGGACGACAATTTCCGCTTTTATGGAATTTTTCGTTTAAATGATGTCTCTGCTTAGCGAAAATCCAGTTTAGGCGGAAAATGTCGTCCCTGATTAGCCTGTGCGGACTGCACAGGTTAATCTGGGATGGCACTTTACGCACAAGCATTATGCACAGTTTTCTCAGAACGCGACACATTTTATCACGTCTTGTGGGTGGATTCAAACCATGCAATCACAGAATCTGTGGCGTGCGTATAAGTTAAAAAACCATTTCAACATGTTACAATCTAAATATGGTTTAAAACATACGCGAACACAAACACGTGTGCGCGTAGCATTATATTACTCAAATATGTAAATTATTAGAATTAACATTTCGGTTCGTTAAAAAACTGACATATTTCAGTTAAAGTATGCTACAACTATTACTTAAAATATGGCGCCTCATCCGTGTGATTATGCTATCAAACAACACGTGACAACACGTGATACCACGTGACCAAGAAACTATTACCTGCTGGCAGAGTTGGGTTCGCCGCGGCCACGACTGCGCATGCGTCTGAAAGTATGTCATTAAGAACAATCGTTTATGAAGCTCTGAAGAAATTAATTTAAAATCTATTTACATGAACATGCATTAATGGAACGAACGGAAATACATTTCAAATGTATTAACGTACATTGATCTCCATACTCTTAAACGATGCTTGCACAAAAGTCACCAATTACCATTTTAATTAAATTACGAATTTAATTAAGAAGATATGCCGTTGTATCATCTTGTCAGATACTTTTAACAGAAGATCTAAGATTACTATTATTTATGCGAAACTGAATGTCATTACAATATTGAAAACAAAAGCGTACACACGGTCATTCATCAATATGTTTGTAACCATAAATTCAACGCTTTATATAAGGGAGACCAACCCTTTTTGTTTTAACTAAACTGATAAAGGCTGTCTATTACCGTTAGACCCCCTCCTCATATAGTAGTCTCCATTAATTTGGAAGAGTCGATTAATCCGATACAAATCCAAAGCTTTAACCCGATCTTTTGCTAAATCCGTTAAATGCGTAATATTCAGGTACAACTAGTCAAAACACGTTCCTAAATGCTGAATTGCTTAATATTTACCAGTACAATAACATTGAGCTTACCGTCTCCTTGTGTGTGCAATTTTCAAGGCTTTAAAGTAAATCAATTGAAGTATTCAAGCATATTTTTGAAAAGAAATATAAACCGATGATTGCCCATCCCAATTCTCAAATGTGCCGCGTCATGCGAAATGGGTTGTATGTCTTATGCGGACAGCGTAGCTCCAGACCAGCCAGTGCATCCGCCCAGTCTGATAAGGAGCTACGCTGTCCGCTATAAAGTCACGAAAGGTTTCGTAGTCTCATGAGCAGACCGGATAGCTCCTCAACAGACTGCGCGAATGCGTAGACTGGGCTTGAGCTACGATGTGCGCATATGGCATAAGACACATTTTCGCATCATGTATACCTGCTTGGGAGACGGTCGATGTTATCTCGCAGCCGTATAGTTCGAACTTGAGGGCGACGTTGGGCATGTTCATGCTTGCAGTGTCGTTCGTGACCCGGATACGGAGGCCGCGGGAGATGGTTCCACTGGTCAGAACGTTGGTCACGAGTCCGGGGTTTGAGCCCAGGCTTCTCTGCAAAGATTTAAGTCCAGTTTTTTTACCGTTAGGATTGACAAGAGCACTAGTAATTGATTGTATTTCCTCTAATAATAAAGTAAAGCTTTATAAACCTAAGTTTTCAATACAATTGTATCATTTTTTGAATGTACATGTTTTATATTGTCTTTGGTTAATGCGAGGTGCTTATTTACTACGAATTTGTGAAATGCATACATTTTGAAACATTTTTATTATTTTGGATTATTCTTTTTACAAACGCATGATTCATTTAACATCTCCCTTAATCTAAATCTACAACAATTATACATGGATATACTTTTCATTAATGGTATTTACATATTTTTAGCAGGTTCAGCATTTCACTTTTGCTTAATTTAATTTAACACATTTATGCCTGGCGTCTTTAAAAAAGGCCTTGGCAAACAGCGTAGACCCAGATGAGACGCCGCATGATGCGGCGTCTCATCAGGGTCTGCGCTGTTTGCTTTAAAGGAGTTTCTGTACGACATCTTCTAAATATAGAAATAAATATACTCGACATCCCTAATTACGGAAATAAATTGATCCAATTTAGAAGGATGGGAGAGTCCTCTATGCATAAATGAGATAAGTTCTTCAGTATGAAATCATAAGCCAATCAAAAGTTTAGACGCCGCGACGCGGAGACAATATTGATCATAAAATCTGAAAGCATGCTTTCAATATTACAGTTTCAATAGGGAATCAATTAATGAAATTGAAATTTCATGTTGGGTTTTCGAATTCTTTGGGTATACAATACAAGTGCACTGCAAATTGCAAAAGCAGAATAGGCTTATACTGGTATAAACAAATCAAGTGATGTATTGGACTAATTTAACTGCATATTGGTTGTTCAGCTGTGCAGTAAATAATATATCGCCCCCTTGGTACAACAAGGTACCATGTGACCTTGAAATTAAATGTCACACGGTACCTTTTTGCACCAATGGGGCAATATTGTTTTTTATATATGAGCCTCGCTCTGTGAAAAGAGGGTTTAATGCATGTGCGTAAAATGTCGTCCCAGATAAGCCTGTGCAGTCCGCACAGGTTAACCAGGGAAGACTCTTTTCGCTGGCTAAACTGGATTTTTGCTAAGATGAGACTTTATTTAAACGAAAAATATCATAAAAGCGGAAAGTGTCGTCCCTGATAAGCCTGTGTGGACTGCACTGGCTTATCTGGGACGACACTTAACGCACATGCATTTAACCCCCTTTTCATAGAGCGCAGCCCATTTAGATGTCGGAAGTGTATACGCACCGTTTCCGATCCGAACCAGGACTTCCCGTCGTTCGTGTATTCCAGGGTGACCTGCGTGGCCTTGTGAGGCGCGGCCGTGTTCTGCTGCACGTCTAGTGACGTCACTCTCGTCTGGTCCCCGAAGTAAACCATCCAAAACCGGTTCTCGGCGAACTTGCCGTTACGAACATACGGTTTCCAGGCTACATTAACATGGACGAACGCGGTATATTTGTTTATGTATCTAAATACAATTGTGTGTGTTTGTATTAAAGTAAGCAAACATAACACTCGAACTTTTTTTAGTTTGTTGATTTTTTAATAAATACCCATACGTATTTAGGTGAGTGTTAGTTATTTATCTTCCAGAATAATTTTGTTTAATTCCCATTTGAATACTGTACAATGAATACGACAGTACGGTTCAATTCATCAAAACAGGCAGTAGGAAATACATTAATGATACACTTCGATACATTAAAACAGTCAGTAGGAAATCCGGTAGTGCTACACTTCGACGCATTTACACTTACAGTTACAAATACGGCAGTGCAAAATCAATGCTTTTAAACTTGAACGAAAGTGCTACTTCAATGCTTTCAAACAAATCCGGTAGTGCTGCTTCAATGCTATTTCTCAAACTAATACTGTTGTTTTTTGTTAATGCATAGAAGTAGTCCTTCCGTATTCACTATTGTAAGTTTGAATGCACGAAAGTTTAGCACTTCCTAAATTACTTTACACACATTTGTAATACATCGCGTTACTTCAATGCTTCGAAACTGAGTGTCGTAAAAGGTTTTTGCATTAATTCAATACGTCAGAGTACCTGAGGTACAGTCCAGGCGGGAAGGGGGAATAAGACGATATGTTTTCAAAATGACATAGTACCTGAGGCGCCGTTCAGGCGGGCGAGGGTGGGAGAGGCGATATGTATTCAATATGACAGAGTACCTGAGGCGCCGGACTGGCGGGCGAGGGTGAGGGAGGCGATATGTATTCAATATGACAGAGTACCTGAGGCGCCGTCCAGGCGGGCGAGGGTGAGGGAGGCGATATGCATTCAATATGACAGAGTACCTGAAGCGCCGTCCAGGCGGGCGAGGGTGGGGGAGGCGATACTGTTGCTCGAGCCGCTGATCTGGCAGTCCGCTATCGCGCCATTCTTCAGTCCCAGAGCTGCGTTGCAGTCTTGCAAGGAGATGGGAACACTTTCTAACGACTTGTTATTTCCAAGAATAATACAGTAATTCACATCTATATACAATCTTTTAATAAATTTAACTGTCAGGTTTATTTAAAAACTAATTAATTTTTTTCGAGAGGATTTAAGAATGTCAGATGAAGTATGATAATATAATCTAAACAAATTACTGTTTTAACATGTCTTATTTTAAATCCAGACCAAACATATAAAAAAATGCCCCTTCAAAACTTACTGGCCATCCCAGCGGTCACACTGAACTCGATGCTGTCGGTAAATGTGGTCGGCTCCGGGTACCAGGCCGTGAGGTTGTAGGCGTCCGACAGGTTGCTACGATAACCGGTGGTCACCTCCAGGAGGGCCGCCGACGGGTCGGTGTTGTATCCCACGGGCGACACAGCGGAGCTGTTGACGTCAGCGCCGACGGAGAAATGGTAGACTTCCGAGAAATACAGGTGGTGACACTGGAACATTTGTTTTTATTATTAATAACATGTTTTTTGCATATGAGCCTCGCTCTGTGAAAAGGGGTTTTAATCCATGTGCGTCTGCACAGGCTCATCAGGCACGACACTTTTCCCTTTTATGATATTTTTACAGAAAGTCTCTTCTTAGCAAAAATCCAGTTTAGGGCTGCACAGGCTAATCTGGTACGACACCTTCTGTACATGCATTAAACCCCCTTTTCACAAAGCGACGTTTATATCGATGTACAGTTTATTGTATCGAACATGTATATACAAATTAAACACTATCACCGCTACTCGTTTAATGCTTTCAACATCTTTTCTAAGAACGCTTCATGTTTTACTATACACTATTAATTTCGATATCGAAATTCGAAAATTATCTCTTTTGGTTTGATGAGTTTACCTCAATCTCGACTAGAGACTTTACACTCGAGTCTGGCACGATGACGCAGTCACTTTTGTTGTTGGACTCAAGTGTCCCGCGCGGGATCAAATACGCGGGAAACAGCACGCGGAAACTGGTGTTCAGTCCCTCCGCTGTGGAGTTAACCGAGTGGTAGGAGGCGAAGTTCAAAACCACCGCCGAGCTATAAACAATTCCATAAAATCCTTTAAATGTCAGTCAAATAAAACATTTATATTTGCTGGTGATTATTTTATTGCAACAAAAAAACACAACAACAACACAACAACAAAAACCACAAACAAAAACAAAAACAACAACAACATATCAAGCTGTATTGAAGTGTAAAATATGAAAATACGTGATTTTAGGCTCTAGGTTCAGTAAATTAATAATTCAAATGAATGCATGATAAAAACGGCGTATGTTTAATCATTAATTATATACTTATAATGTATGAGTGTTAGCCAATGAATGCCTTAAAAAACATTGGCATTAATTAATATATATAATGCTTTATAGGTCGGGAGCTTGTTTAACGCCTGCTTAATAGCTCAGGAAAGTAATACTACGCCTTACCTGGTTGAGGCCGCACCAACGCTGCTCGTAAGAAAAATGATTGGTTTCTCCATCGTGTCTCTGCGCACCTGCACCGGATGTTCATAGATGAACACATAGTTAGCGATCTTGTGACCCAAGCTCAGTTTAAGAAGCGTCCCGTTGGCGTTCGTAGCGCAGTCTGCCATCTGGATGTCTATCTGAAGGAGCAGCCTGTCGTCGGCGGCGTTCGGTGTCGTCTTCCGGTTGTAAGTCACACCTGGAAAGGGATGAACTAAGAAATGGACTTCAAAACTCTATTGAGAAAATGTCCGCTTTGGTAATTCTCATGAAATTATGTATACTCGTTTCCGGTGTTTCAAATGAACATATAAAATTGAAATATAATTGTTCTTCAATGAGTTTGGAATATTAGAAATTCGCGACCAATAATAAAATAACTATTTGTACATTCCAACATATGCATTATTGTGTGTAGACATCAGCAAAACATAACTTTGTTTCATCATGCAGACATAATACGTTGTATCATGTAAACGTCCCTCGAATATGTAATTATATACATATGTATTTTGCAATCGTATATTTATATATTTCAGACGGTAAAATTGCATTTTTGGGCGGCAAATTGAAAAAGACCTCGTACCCGTGTTGGTGACTATTCCTACATCAAGGTACCCGTACGTCTGCTGCCCGTTACCTAGGGAACTGTTGAAATAAGGCGTGTATATCACGCTCTTGCTGTTCACAGTTGGCTCGACACACAGGACGTTCCGACCAAGGGAACCTGGGCGTAGACGGAAATGAGCTGTACTTATAATAATATGATTATATCTACTCCCATGTATTATATGAGGTCGGAGTACATTAGCATAAATAAACTTACTGGGCTACAGGACATTGGCATTACCTGTTTAGACGTTCTGCCCAATTCAAAAAGTAGCTCAGAATCAACCGATGACGTCATAAAAAAGGATATATGTCATTTAATATATATTTAAACGTATTAATTATTTAGAAAAGGGAACATTTTGTGCACGTTTCTTCCATTCTAAGAAAGTCGTAATTGACTTTCAGTACCAGCAATACATTACTCTGTTTAAAAAAATCATAGTAAGTCAGTGGTTATGTGAGTGATTGTTATAGAGAAGTAGCAGCGTGAACAAAACAACCAAATCGTTATCATTGCTAGGTCTACCAACCAACGACCCGGATGTCCCTGATGGTCATGCAGGCGGAGGTGCCGTCATGCGGTACTTCGGCGTCAAACAGGAATCTAGAGACGGAGACGGGCGGAACCTTGACCGTGACGTCGAGCGTCGCGTTCTGACCGACGTTCATCACTAACGGATTTTGAACGCTCAAAGTCATGATCGTGTCATTGGGGACGTTGGGTAGACTCTGCGATAGGAGAGGGGAAATTACAGGCCGTGTATGAAACAGATCAATACGTAGTATTAACATGGTACGCCAATGCCTGCATGCGGTACCGCACGGTATAAAATGACAAAACGGAGAATGTCCATGTAGTTTGCCAGAAAAATGTAGACCTCAAAATAGCGAACAACATGCTGGTAAATATTCAACGATAGAAATCCATTCTAAGGAATATTGCTGTATTTTTGTCCATACTTTCAATTGTCAGGAATACTGTATGGAATGCCGTTCTTCTGACTGTTGACGTTTGCGATGAAATACTTATCTTTGTCTCTTTCTTGGTACTGTTGAAACTATACAAAAAATCTCGTTTCCCAATGGTGTATATAAATAGGATACCAATGCATTTTAAACGTATTACGGCATAAGTTATTTCGAATATGTTTTTGCATACCACCACTCGGTCCGTAAATATAGATGGGTCTGCGACGGTGAGAGTTAACGTGCCGACCGTCACGGTTGACGTGAACGTCTCGACGGTACCGGAAATGGATACCGTTGACCCGGGGGCCGCGAGACCGTTAGGAACCACTCTTACATAGGCGGCTAGACGGACCTGAATCATTATTATTACTATTATTATTATTATTATTATTATTATTATTATTATTATTATTATTATTATTATTATTATTATTATTACTTTTATACAAAATGTATTATTTTTTTTTTAGTGGTTAACTTTTAGTTTAGGAGTGCAATTGTCACATAGGGCGGATATTTTCAACAGTATAATATAACTCTGTTTTAGTTCATTCATATTGATTATTCAATCAGAAAACCTCGTTTGTCATAATTGAAGGCCGCTATCACATGACTGAAAGTAATGATCAGTGACTGTCTCACGTCTTACCATATTGGCCTCCGTATTGCCCGGGTAGAGTGGTTTGTTGCACACATAACCGAGGTCGAATGTCAATGTGCTGTTGTAATCAGAACCTCTGAAAAACACGACGCATACATCCGAACAATAAACATACGTTCCTATCATTATACAGAATGTACGTCACGAGTTTGTTTCCGTTCATTAAATACTTAATAACAAACCACTGTTCAAGCGTTGTGAGTTAAAATTTTATAAATTAATTGTAAATGTAATACTATTTCTAAGTGGCAACCCTAACACTATATCGTAAAATGCCAGAAGATTCCGCGCATAAGTCGCAGTGGCGTAGTGGATATGGTATCCGCCTAGCGACCCGAAGGTCAAGGGTTCCCACTGTGGGAGCGTTCGCTAGATCTCCCCCATAGACACCAAGTACTGTATCTAGTCCTAGGAAACGGCATCGTCGGATACCCACGGCTGCTGAATACGCTCCTCTCATCTATCAATCTATCTAGGAATGGAGAGTTACGTAATGAATAGACCGGAGGTGTCCGACGATCAGGAAACGGACTCGAGAGCGTTTCAAATAAGTAGTAAGTCCTTTTTAATGAAATCGAGCTTAAATAAATAGGTTTAAAACTAAGTTTCCGCGCGTCCTGCGCTAGACTTACCCTGTTAACGTTGGAACCACCTCGTTGTTCACACACGGCACGTTATCGCCGACGAAAATGACGGCGCCGTCACAGATCTCTATCTTACCGACGTCACCCACCGGGACCACGAACGACACATGCAGGTCATACTCAGAACCTTCCGGTACGACGACATCCATGGTGATCATGCGGACGTCGCCAATGGCAACGATGGAGTTGTTATCGCCGATTGTCATCACGCCGACGGACATCGAAGCGTTTACCGGGCCTTTGTGTGGCGTCTGTTTAAAATGAAAGCGTTTTCTGTGAACTTATCCATGAATACATTTTGCATTAACGATATAAATATGAGCCTCGCTCTGGGAATCAATTAATTTTCGTCCTAGATTAGCCCGTGCAGTCGGCACAGGATAATCATGGACGACACACCCCGCCTTGACTGGAGTTTTGTTTCGAAGAGACATCCTTTCAACGAAAAATTCCATAAAAGCGGACATTACCGTCTCTGATTAGCCTGTGTGGACTGCACGGTCTAATCTAGGACGACACTTTACGCACATGCATTAAGTTCCGTTTTCACAGAACGCGGCTAAAATATTCAAGTTGACTATCCTTACGCCATAACTCGTGTTATTGATACATTTTTGGTCGGGCAAAGGCTCATATACTTATTTGGTGCTCTTTAGCCGTAAGCAACACATGTATTGTCGTCTTAATGGTCATTTAAAGTCAGCTTTGGAACTTTAAAACGTTTAATATATGGCGAACACAAATAACACATTTGACACGTGAATATTGCCCATTTAAAAAGTAGCTCAATATTGTCGACCAGAGCCCTACTTGTTCTTCCAAACATAATGTTGTCTGATAAAATGATTAAATTATTCCTTACTAAAAACGTTAAAACCAGTTTTTTTTTAAGGGTACAATAATAAAACAGCAAACTTTCCAGAAAACATGGGTTCGACCGTCAAATTTCAACAAAGTTCCATGCCTCAGTAGATGCAGCACATAGCCTCAGTAGATGCAGCACAAAATTTCACATTTTAACCAATAAAATGTACCGAAATTTTGCATAACTATGTAAGCAACACATAACCTCGTACAGTTTCTCTTGGATGATTAAACGATATTTATGCCTTATAAATCAAAAGGCAAAAACATATCAGCCGCACAAAATGTACAGAGTGTTAAACATGTTTCTGTTTCAACTTAAAGTCGGTCACAATAACAAGTATTTCTACTTACATTGATTTATTGTTCATATATTTAAAGATTTAATGTCATTCCATAACAGTCTCATGCCGAAGACAAAATGAACTCTACAGGGCTCTACTATTAAAGGACCACTAAGGGATACCTATTGATTAACTGTTATTTAACTTACTTGGTTCACTCCTGCAATGCTCTCTGTAGTGGTCACGGGAAGCGTCCAAACCAAGGAACTTGTTTTCTGCGTGTCTAGGTACACCTGTACTACGTACGACGCTGTGGTGCTCGTATATTGTCTCGCCGCGCGCAGGATCACCTCTACTTGGAAACCGTCGTTGTCCATGTAGCCGTTGGGTTGCATTGCGCCGGTGGTGTCTCCTGTATTCAGTGATAATATATTTGAGACTCGCTCTGTGAAAAGGGGTTTAATGCATGTGCGTAAAGTGTCGTCCTAGATTAGCATGTGTAGTCCGCACAGGCTCATCAGGGACGACACTTTCAGCCGTAACTGGATTTTCGTCAAGAAGAGTCTTCCTTCAAACGAAAAATCAATAAAATCGGAAAGTGTCGTCCCTGATTAGCCTGTGCGGACTGTACAGGTTAATCTGGGACGACACTTTACGGACATGCATTAAACCCCCTTTTCACAGAGCGAGGCTAATATATTTTTTATCTGTCCCGTCTTTGTATATAAAAGCATTTATTGATAATCGCAAAGGGGCCTGCAATAGTTAATTTGTGCAATGTATATCAAAAACTAACACGTCACAATGTTCTAGCTCAGGTGGGAGAGCGCTGGACTAATATACATTACAATATATTTTTTATACATTTTTTAAAATTGAATGAGAAATCAATCCTTGCCTTAAATATATATAAAATCATGAAAACCATTTATGGGGCAAACACAAAATCTATAATTACTATTGAAGTGACAAAACATGGAAATGTATTAAGAATATATTACTTGTTTAGAACTACACAACGCTTCATAGTTTTTATTTCGCAAGAAAGTTTTAGTATTTTCAAGACATATACAAATTTCGTTGAGGAATATTTTTCATCGTTATCGTCACGTCATGGCACTATTCGTCATGATTATTTGAAAAATTATTAATCAGTCAATCACTACCCCACTAACATAAATATGAACTAACTACTAGTAAACCAGCTATCCGAGTAAAAGTTTGAGTTTGTAAACTGACCGCAGTGATATGACTTAATACTGTTGAACACGGCGAAAAATCCAACAAAACAATCCAACAATAAAACAAGCACAAACCAACACATCCAAAATTTGATTAAGGTTAAATGTCCGCAAACCGGAAGTCCTGACACAAAGGCCACATGCTTACAGGTTGATAATATATACCAATGGTCTGGTGAATGTTGTTTTTCAGTTTATAAAATACAGTTTAAATGCTATGTTCTGCTATCAGTTTAAAGGTATAAATGTGAGTTAACAAGAAATGGCACTGCTTAGTGTTAGTGTTTTCTAGCATCACATGTTTTGCTTCATGTATTTATGTTCATAATTGCAGCCTCCATGCTAGCAAAAACCGGTGTGTTATTTCTAAGAAATGCTTTTTAAGTTTCAACCTATATAATTTCTTTAAATGCTTTTTTGCATTATCTTTCAAAGCATTATGGCGAAATATTTGAAATTAGCATGGTCATAATAAAAAATGACATCAAACAGTGCATTATTCCAATTGAACAAGCGCTGCAACTTGGAATTGGTTGGTAAGAATACACCTGGAGACCGTTTAAGTGAAACCTATGTAAAAAGGTATTTATCATTTGTAACAAGTTTCATTAATTTTTGAAGACCCCCCCCCCACAAAATAGTACCAAAATAATCATGGGCATAAATGATTCTAACACATAATATTATATATATATATTATATTATTGAGCAAGTTATACCATAATTAGTAACTATTCCCACTGCCGCCGATATTTCTTTGAAGCCGGTTCCGTCGGTAGACATCACATACGACCGCTTCACCAGCTTGTCGTCAACGCATGGAAAATGGCTTCCGGCCGCTACGACGCGCACCGTGCACACCTGAACTTCCGCGTTGTTCGATGTCGCCTTCACGGTTATCTCGGACGAATTTCCGCGAGGGATTTTGATAAGAATCGTCGTGAGTATGGACAGTCCGATGGGCAGCGGGTTGTAAGATGAGTTTGTAAAATACGCTCCGAAACTGTTTCCGGTCTGTTACAGATAGAATTGAAAACAACGTGTGTTGGCCCAAGCAAGAATACATTCGTATAATGTGAAAAGGGGGTTTAATGCATGTGCGTTAAGTGTCGTCCCAGATTAGTCTGTGCAGTCCGTACAGGCTTATCAGGGACGAAACGTTTTGCCTAAACTGGATTTTTGCTTAGAAGATACTTTTTACACGGAAAATATAATAAAAGCGGAAAGTGTCGTCCATGATTATAACTGGTGGAGTATAGTACATACATCTCCCAAATTGGAACTTTACAAACATATTAAGTCCCAATACGAACATGAAGCATACCTAGACATCCTATCTGTGCGCAAATTTAGGCGCAGTTTTGCACAACTTCGTTCCGGAACTCTTCCGATAGAAATTGAAACTGGCAGATATCGCGGTATAACTAGAGAACAACGGTTTTGCCCAATTTGCAATACTGGTGAAGTAGAAAACGAATTACATTTCATATTAAAGTGCCCTGTATTGCATGACATCCGAAAAACATATATACAACGTAAATTTTTCATAAACCCAAGTATACTCAAATTGGGCATACTGTTGTCAAGTAAAAATGAACAGACAATAAAACAAACTGCTTCTTACATTGTTAACGCCCTTGAAACGCGAACATTAATTCTTGAGCTTTGATATAGCCTAGTTATGTGGGTTACCACAAGACTTGGCTCTGTGTTAAATAATTGTAAAAGTGTACTTATGTTTAAAATGTAGTTCCTACCGACAAAGTCCTATTTTTTTTCGATAGGGCCTACTAGTCGGTATACCATTTATGTCAATTTATTATAGGCCCTACCCATATAACCTAAATTCCGCTATACATGTTTTAGAATACTATTCGAAAGTCTCTTTTATTGTGTAGGTTATATGCAGGGACTATAACGTTGTATATTTACTTTATAACATGTTTATATTTATATGTATGATATATTTAATTATATATATATGTGTATATGTATGTATATGTATATGTTTGTGAATGTATGTGTATATCTATATATAATATACATTTCCGCTCTACTAAATGCAAATGTTGTACAATCTTTAAGCATGTTATTGTAAGAATCGTTTACCACTCGATTATATGCTTACATGTTATGCCAACCAATTGTGCACACACCATTGTTTTGCATGGATTGTAATATATATGTGTCAGGGGCCGGAGGCCTATATCACAAATAAACAAACTTGAATGAGAACTTGAATGAGATTAGCTTGTGCGGACTGTACAGGCTAATCTGGGACGACATTTAACGCACATGCATTAGAGTGACTCAATCATAAAACATGTAATAATAAACGCTATTTCATTGATCACGAGATGTGTGTAAATATATGTAATTAACAAAACGAAGATGGCACAGAATTTATATATATAGGCAGTATATATCAGTTGTCATGTACAAATTGAGCGCGATTGATTTCTAATAAATCGCTTTAAAATACGGTTTATTTTGTAAATATTATTATATACAAAAAAAAAACGCGTGAAAAGATTATATGACGATTACTGCTTTAGTTATATCAATTCAAATTACATATATCTGTGTGTGTGTCATTCAACTGTTGCCAATATATAAATATGTAAATTAAATAACGAAAAAGCCCGCGCAAAAGGTAGAACAATAAATACAGTCAAAATTATAACGAACATACTATATAACAACACGGAAGACGTATACATGCAATATGTATGAACATTCTTAATTGATACGTTTTTTGTGAAACACAACGTACATATCGAACGCATGCACACATACGATACACAGAAAACAGATTTCACATCAAATCATACCTGATTGTTGATCTGGATGACAACATAATATAATAATTAGTATGAATTCCAAAGTTGAAGCGTAATAACATGAAAGTAGGCAAACTTATAAACATATTGAAGAAAGTATTGGATAAAGCACAACTTTTCAAAACCAGCAGAACACATTTAGCAGTAATATCAGCCTTGTGCGTCTTATGCCATATGCTCCAGGCCAAGCTGAGCAATTGCGCAGTCTGGCAATGTCAGGAGCTAATGATACCTATGTATGCATAGTCGAGTTTAGTTACAGGTCGTCGCCACGTCTTCACGACAACAAGAAGGCCCCGACCCACCCCTGTGACCTTTCAGGGGGAAATTTTTAATTTTGAACCAAATTAGGTAAAATTTACCCCGGCTGCCTGGGTATTTGCCAAAGAGATACCGGTAATTTAGATCCAAATAGACCAGCACACGATGGCCAATGAGACCTTAATGAGCGCTGGTAGACAATTAGAAGACAATTCATGCCTGGTTGTCCTTAAAAGGACATTTGCTGGATTAGCAGAGTCGCCCGCAGAAGTTCCCCTATCCGACAAGTCTTCAAAAAAATCTTCTGCGGGTGACTCTCGCCCCGGTCGCGACGCGCACGTTCCAGCAGCTGACCGAGGTCAGGAGCTAATGGTACCTTGTTGTTGTATTTAAGAGTTTAGTTACAGGTCGTTTCCGCGTCTTCACGACGTCATATGGTATCGACCTACTCCTGTGACCTTTCAAGGGTAAATATTTAATTTTGAGCCAAATTATGTCAAATTTACCCCGGCTTTCCGGGTATTCGCCAAAGAGATAATTTAGATCCAAATAGGCCAGCGCACGATGGCCATTGAGATCTTAATGTGCTCTGGTAGACAATTTAAAGACAATTCATGCCTGTTTGTCCTTAAAAGGACATAAGCTGGATTAGCAGAACCGCCCGCAGAAGTTCCCCTATCCGACAAGTCTTCAAGAAAATCCTCTGCGGGTGACTCTCGCCCCGGTCGCAACGCGCGCGCTCCAGCAGCTAACCGAGGCTTATGATACCTTGAAACCATGCGCGACTTTATATTGTTGACAGCGTAGCTCGTGACCAGACTGCGCGATTACATAGGCTGGTCTGGAACTACGCTTGTCGCATATGTCATAAGACACATTTTCGAATGACGCGTGTTATATGTAAATGTGTTTTTTAAACAATATTCTGTTAAGTTTAAGTATTATATGTTAATATTTAAAAACTGAATAAAAATAATAATTAAATAGTATGTATGGCATGTGTGAAGTTCTGCAACTTTAAAGAAAATGAACACACAAAATGTCTAGTTGAGTAAATATTTCAGAAAAAAACAGCACCTCTAAAGGTACATGACAAGTTACCGAAATTACTAAGAGAAAAAAATCAGTCAAATCAAGAAATGCCGTTTAAAAGTCATTCAGCGAAGAAAATAAATATAAATAAATTGGTCAGCACAGTCAACTGGCTAGCAGCCGCTGGATATCATTTTTACGAGACAATAACACAAGACAATAATATCAGTGAAAATCATGGATGTTCTCCGATGATGCGTTATGTAAATATAAGGCTAAATTTGGGTTGAAACGAATTATTATTTAAAGGGGAAGTAACTCCATGAAACCCACTAAAGCAGAACGNCCCCGTATGATACTGCATGTACAATTTTGCATCATTAGTTTCTGTGAACTGAGTCAGAAACGTACAATTCATCAAAAGGCATTACTCGGACGGAGCATTAGTGTCCGTGATCAATCGCGGAATGGAATTTATGTTTCAAAGGGCAATAACTCCCTAAAGAAGTTATTGAGCGGAACGACCTGACAGTTTGCGCATGTAGACCCCAAAAGGCAAGTGCATACAAACTTAAGTCTTATTCGGATCATTAATTCCTGAGATCTCGCACAGAAACGAACATTCAATTAGAAAATGACATATTTATAATTAAAGGGCAATAACTCCCTGAAAAATATTACAACGGAATGACCTGATAACGGTGCGCATGTGAAGTTTAAAAAAATTCGGATTATTATTTGATGTGATCTTGCGCGGAAACGAAAAGTGTGACTGACGGACAGACGGAATGACGGACATTTAGTATGACGGAAACGATTATCGGGCAAATTCGTTTCAGACCAACACAAACTCATTTCCATCAAAATTAGAATTCGGACGGACGGACGAACGGAAAAAGCGTTTACTATAAAGGCTCGGTCCTTTCGAAGATCATGAACAACTTCAAACTTTGATCGGTTACGTAACTTCTTCGACCCACGATTTTTCGGAAACCATACGAAACCATTACGGACATACTTAGTTCAATAAATTGGTGATCAAGTAGCCCCTATAGAGAAATTTCGTAGTACATGCAACCATAATTCGAGCATTAATTATCTTGCGCAGTTAATGCATCATTGTTTTCTCTACTATAGGTACACAATCAGTAGACGCTTGTACGTACTGGTCCAAAGTTCTGACCTCTGGTCGCCGTCATCTTGAGGTCACCCACCCATAGCTGGGTGCTCGAGTACTGTAGACCCATCGACACGAAGTGCTCAGAGAGATGAGTGATTTCCACATTGTCCAGTACCTGAAAGAAATCACAGCAGTGCAAATAAGCTAACATTATCAGCTTTAATTGACTGAACTGATTTCAGATATGTGGCGTGTTTTGAGAAAACTGGGTAAAATGCTTGTGCGTAAAGTGTCATTCCAGATTAGCCTGTGCATTTCCGCTTTTATGGAATTTTTCGTTTAAATGATGTCTCTTCTTAGAGAAAATCCAGTTTAGGCGGAAAGTGTCGTCCCGGATTAGCCTGTGCGGACTGCACAGGCTAATCTAGGATGACACTTTACGCACAAGTATTTTGCCCAATTTTCTCAGAACACGCCACATATATGCATACAGTTTTTCAACAGGCGAACAAAGGTCTGTGTAACAACCCAACATTAATTTTAAACTCTCAAATGTTCATAAGGCAACCATATTCAACAGGTCTTCAATAAAATTAACAGACCATTCATATATGATCATACTATTTCATGTGTTGTCATGACAATATAATTGATGAACGAGTTCAACATTTAAAAAAGATTCTGTTTTTATTTTAATAACACTTGCAAGACATCGACCATATAACCGCGGTGGTATATGGTACGCGTCATGCAAAAAAAAGTGTCTTATGCCATTTGCGGTCAGCGTTGTTCCAGATAAGCCGTGCAGTCAGTTCAGCTAACCTTTCCGCTGTAAAGGCACGTTGGATTTCGTGATCGTATTATAGGGCAGACAAGCTCCTGAACCGACCGAGCGAATGCACATGCTTGTCTGTAGCTATGCTGGCCGCTTATGGCATAAGACCAAATTTAACATGACGCGGATCAGTTATGCAATTTAAGGGCTGTTCCTCGCTCACATTTATCTACAGATCCATAAACCTTATTATGCGAAAATTCTTTTAATTCTGGATATTTTATGGGTACTTAAAGCTGTAGCCGAATTGATATTTCTTATTCAGATTTGCTTACTTGTAGCCAATGGCTAACTTGCGTAAATTGTCATCCCAGATTAGTCTGTGCAGTCCGCACAGGCTAATCAGGGACGACAATTTGTGCTTTACTTGAATTTTTCTTTTTTCGTTTAAATGATGTATCTTCTTGGCGAAAATCCAGTTTAGGCGGAAAGTGTCGTCCCGGATTAGCCTGTGCGGACTGCACAGGCTAATCTGTGATGACAATTTACGCACAGGCATTATGCCCAGTTTTCTCAGAACGCGACACAAAAGGCAGAGAAAGCCGTACATGGGATCAATGCTGTTGCTGGTGTTAGACATTTTGATAATATGTTAATGTTTTCTTCTACGATCAGAAAAAAATGGATCATTTTGGTCCAGAGGTTCAAGTTTAGTTTTGGGAAAATATTAATGGAACTAAGCGTACTTGAATGGCTGCACATATAATGGCGTGATATAAATGAACTCAATATGTCTCGACGTCATATTCAAGCCATTCATCGATACAATGCACAGTTGCCAAGCAGCAGGGCCAAGTGTTTCAATTTCCGGTAAACCTTTGTGATACTGAGTAATCGATTAATATTCCTACAGGGTAGGAAGCTGGAACTGATTATTATTTCTATATCGTGTTTTTCTTTGATACCAATTCGAACAATGTATTTTTGAAATGGCTGCGAATTTTGAGACAAATACACATTAATTATGTGTTATGTAGTGAATGTACTCGAAAGGGGGGGGGGGGGCAAGAAAAAAAGCGACAGGTGGGTTAATCTTACCTACATGTACGGAATACCATCGTGGTTACACATTAAAATCCAGAGGGCGAGAATGCGAGAACGCGAGAGTACGATGATGAGAATGCGACAATACGATGATGACAGTGCGACAATACGATGGCGAGAATGCGAGAACGCGACGGCGAGAATGCGAGAACGCGATAGGAAGATGACGAAACTACGACAGTGCGACGACGACAGTGCGGCAATACGATGGCGACAGTACGATAGTAAGATGACGACAATGCGAGAATGCGATAACGCGAGAGTACGATGACGAGAATGTGACAATACGATGACGACAGTGCGACAATACGATGGCGAGAATGCGAAAACGCGATGGCGAGAATAAGAGAACGTGAGAAATACGATGGTGAGAATGCGACAACACGATGACGACAGTGCGACAATACGATGGCGAGAATGAGAGAACGCGATGGCAAGAATGCGATGATACGATGGCGGCAGTACGATATGACTATCGCATTTTCGCCATCGCACTATCGCACTGTCGCAATCGTATTGTCGCACTGTCGCATTGTCGTCATCTTACTATCGCGTTCTCGCATTCTCGTCATCGCGTTTTCGCATTCTCGCCATCGTATTGTCGCACTGTCGTCATCGTATTGTCGCATTCTCGTCATCGTTCTCTCGCGTTCTCGCATTCTCGCCCTCTGGATTTTAATATGTAACCACGATGGCCCTGACGGTATTCCGTATA
This sequence comes from Dreissena rostriformis, assembly GCA_007657795.1. NCBI lineage: Eukaryota > Metazoa > Mollusca > Bivalvia > Myida > Dreissenidae > Dreissena > Dreissena rostriformis. The sequence continues at coordinate 51,333 of VMBQ01002505.1, read as the reverse complement.
CATAAATATTGTTTTACGAAAGAAAATCAGACCGAGTTATAATTTAAAAAAAAAAACGCAATTTCTTAGCGATGTGCTCCGACTTCTTTCAACAAGCCTCCTTTTTTAATATCTTAACATTTTCTAATTTCAATCGAGACAAAGAGCATCACAATTAATAATATAATACAATATGTTTGGTCGGGCTTATATATTTTGGTATGTCGAGAAACCGAAAACAAACACATATTTTTAATGAGTTACTTGTACTCACCCGGTAGTAAAAGGCAAAGTCCACCTGATCTTCGGTGTTATTATTTACGTTCTCCAAGTTGCATAGCGAGCCCAAAGTGAGTATCGCTCGGTCATTGTACACGTTATTAAATCTGAAATACCACGTGACGCATGTTAGAGACTATTATCAGGCTATAATAGTTAGAGACTATTTACAAATTAAACAATGTTCACCCGATTTACAATTATAATTGGTACAGATTCCAACAAAGAAAGAAATGCATAAAATGGTGGTATATAAATACAATCTGGTAAAGGTGATTGTCATAATGATGGCCGAATATTCAGGTTCAAATAGAGGTGAAGCATGTGTTATTGAGATTCCGTTCGTCTATAAAAATTATGTTGACTGGACCACATGTACTAACGCCATTTTTGAAATATTTCTGATTAACCCATTGATGCCTAGCGTCTAGAAAAAAAGGCCTTGGCAAACAGCGTAGACCCAGATGAAACGCCGCATAATGCGGCGTCTCATCAGGGTCTGCGCTGTTTGCTTTTAGGAATTTCTGTAAGAAATATTCTAAATATAGAAATAAATAAAGTAGACATCCCTAATTTTGGAAATAAATTGATCCAATTTAGAAGGATGGGAGAGTCCACTAGGCATAAATGGGTTAACAAATGTCAAGACACGAGTGAACATATCTATTTCCTATGATACGCGTACTTAACAATATTTGACCGAAATCAGTACATTTTTTGCGTTTTTTGTTTTTTTCCACTGTTTTGTTTTCTTTTGAATTTCCATCTTTGAAAATTATAGGCAAAACTTTTTAAAAGTGCTCCACAGATCTATCTCATAAAGTCTAAAGTGAAATACCAATTTAAGTTCTTTGCATGGTATATAATAGAGGACATAATAATGGCCGGAAACGTACTGTGAGCGATAATCCATCCGCTTGTTGTACCACTCGGGCGCCATGCATGGGACGTTCTTGCCGTTCCGCACGATATCCGCGCGACACACGTGCATGTAAGTGGATGTGTTGCCGAGAGGCGTGATGAACTCCATGTCAAATGCATCGTACGTTACATTCCGCGACGTCGTCATTTTGACGTTAATGCGCGTGCCACCGTTCACGGGCACTTGAAGGGCGTTGTTGTAAAAAGCCATGTCAAACGTCGGCGCCGTAGCGTTCTGTAAGAAACAAGAATTTCTCAACAAGAAAGCATATCCATAAATAGGTGTGTCACAACTTTACTCACACAATTTAACACATTTATGCCGAGTGGACTATCCCATCCTTCTAAATCGGATCAATTTATTTCCAAAATTAGGGATGTCTAGTATATTTATTTCTATATTTATAATATTTTTTTACAGAAATTCTTTTAAGCAAACAGCGCAGACCCTGATGAGACGCCGCATCATGCGGCGTCTCATCTGGGTCTACGCTGTTTGCCAAGGCTTTTTTTCTAGACGCTAGGCATAAATGGGTTAATGTTTTTTTTTTAATTATTTTATTTTGTTTTGTTTTGTTATACTGACGATGTACATTGTGCAAGTCATAATAAAACACATGTTCTGTTCTGTTCTGTTGAAAAGTTTGTGTGTATAGATTTTTTCCCAGGAAACGATCTCGAGAGCGTTTCAAATAAGCCTTTGGCTTTCGATGCAATCGAGCTTAAATAAATAGGTTTCAACTAAATGAAAAAGGTCTCATGGCGTAAATAATAACTCAACGTGTCGGCTTAAACTACGATAGAAAGTCATTTTCACAAGAGCATGACGCCAACAATTATGTTGATTTGTCGACTTAGGATAAGATTTCAAGACTTAAAGAACCCGCATGTTGGCATAACAGCCTAAATGTTGACGATATTTTATCCTTTAGCCGTCATGTATATTTAACTATTTTTGTCTTGTTTACTGTATGACGACAAATATCTTGTTGACTTTTAAGTAGCGAAATGTTGACTTGTCGATATAACTGAAGGAGGGATTGCTAGTTGTATTATGTTCTGCGTCCCGATGTCAGCTTTATATAATATGAAGACGAGTCGATATAATTTAATTTGACAAAGGGCGTTGTTTAAAAATGTTTGCTCACAACAACTTTGCAAGTCGGATAAACCCTCGTCAACATCATATTGGTGAGATTACATAGATTTGGTCGACCAAATATGTTTTGGGGAAGAGCCGGAAACATTTACCTCGATACTTTAACTTAATGTCGTTATGGCGAGTAAAATTAACTGGGAAAAGCCTACAAAAATATGACGACATACCATGTTATTTCACAGTAAGTCGATAAAAACGAATCCGGCATACCATATTATCGGGGTGTACCATAAACGTTTCCATAGACAAGTTAACCGTTCAGTACAAACGCGTCCAATGCCACATTATTTTGGTTTATCCGCAGTTTAACCCTTTGCATGCTGGGATATTTGTCGTCTGCTAAAATGTCGTCTGCTGAATTTCTAAAATTATCATTTTCTTCGATTTTTTTTTTCAAAGAATACAATCAGAATAGCACACAGTTTGGATCCTGATGAGACGCCACGTTCTGTGGCGTCTCATTTTGATCCAAACTGTTTGCAAAGGCCTGCAAAATTCGGTTCCAGAGCTAAAAGGGTTCAATACGATACACATACATACTATCTCCTAATTCGGAGATAATCAGCCCGTACAGTGATCTATCATAAGTAATCGCCATGTTTGTCTGTTCGTTTGTTAAGATATTATCTTAAAACTTTACAGATGAAATAACCAAACGCCGTTACTGTGCTTTTCATAGCATTTTTTTCTGTAGTTGGTGCTCCCTGTTAACTTTTCTATATTTATTTTCCTTGCAACATAATTCATAAACTTAAAACTTTATATTATATTATAGGCAGATTTAAAACACTCAAGAAAATTACAAAGCGCGATAAAACCAATAAATCTGCACATAAATTCTTTGCCTTTTTATTTTATTTCCGGAAGGAGCTTGTTTTGAGTTACTACCACTTACCGTGATAGTTGTGGGCGACCAACTGCTGGTCACCGTGACCGACTTGGCGTGAATACTGACTAAGGTGGTCCCCACCATCACGTTGAAGTTGAGTGAGTATGGAATGTTAAGCGTTGCCCCGATGAGTGGCTTAAACACCGCCTCGACCGTGACGGCGTTGTTTGGCGTAAGGTTGAGGTTTGTTACGTATCCTGATGACAAGTCAGAAATAAACAATTGGTAATTTTTATCAATCATTTACTGCACAAATAACCGGTTAAGATATTGTTAATTGTAAATGCGTAGTATTTTGTTATTAACACATTTTCGAGAGAATATACCATTGTACTCGTATATTTCTTGATCAAGTTATTTGAAAGAGATACTTTTTTTATTTCCTTACAGTTTGTTCAAGCCTTAGGGGAATCAAATTAACCATGAAACAGAATTATATATTATGTTTTCGTATAATGTGGTTAATTTTTAGCCGATTTTTTTCGAAGTATATGTAAGTAAAAAAAAGTCGGTTGGACATACTAACTTATTAACTGAACGGCATACGGTTTACTATTTGTGCGAGTCCTCGTGAGGTCACAAGTACGAACCTAAATCGACAGTGGCCTTGTCCGGCTCCACGGTTCCTGCGACTGTGGTCTCATATTTACTGATGTACCACATGGGGTTCTGGCACGGCATAGCGTCACCTACTGACGTCACTTTCAAGGAGCAGACGGTAAACGCGTTTGCGGGAACGCTGGCCTCGATGGTGTACTTAGAGGCGCTGGTTGAAGTCGGTATAGTCATGACGTACGTAACCGTGATGGGTTGCCCGACAGTGGCATCTAGTATCGCACCAGAGGGCGTGACGCTGGTCACAGGATTAGTCTGCAAAATGACGACACTTTATCTAATATCGTCAAGAATAATCTGAGCAGCGTACATACGGTGTTTTTTAATTCCTATGTTTTGTTGGTGCTTTCTTATTAGTAAAAGCATTTTTGTTAAATAAACAAATCCTTGGCGGCCTACAAATCATCAAGATGACGCGAATGTGATGAGAGTGTGATGGTCTTGTTTCCTTTATTACACTGTGCAGGTATTTCCCCCCTTCCGCTGAGTACTTCAATATATCTTATTAAATGGAAGTGATTTTCTTTTTTAACCGCTGATTGTGAAATATGTGTGATGATCTGTTCCTTAATACTACTACGTTCTCACCCAGTACGTGTGGGCGGATCCATTAATCACATCGTACGGGGTCAGTAAATACAAAGTTGATACAAAATAATTTGGTTGATATATTTTCATATCATGTCATTACCATCATACACCACGAAATCGATCAATGAGAAAATACACAATACTAACAGACGACGTTGCGGGATTGGTGATGGTAAAGTTGGCGGTGCCGACGATGATGGTGGTGCTGCCTGCCTCGAGGGAGAAGCCTAGGCTTCTCGACTGTCCGACCTTCGTCACGTCCGGGTACAGGTGCGCGATGAATTTCGTGCTCACTCTGTTGTTCGCCACAACCGGGTTGGCGTCTCGGGAACCTACAGGCCATGGGGAAGCGGTATACGTACATTTGTGTCGTGTAATGAGAAAACTTGGCATAATGCATGTGCGTAAAGTGTCGTATCAGATAAGCCTGTGCAGTCCGCACAGGCTTATCAGGGACGACACTTTCCGCCTAAACTGGATTTTCGCTAAGAAGAGACAACGGATAGCAGTTCTTTCGCCATTTCATAGGCGGGCATTGGTTCCGTACAAAAAGCATGACAACCGATCACTTGTGCCTTTATTATTATTAAACCTCGGACATTAGTTTTCATAATATACGGTTTGAAAATTACAGTGGTATAATGCAATAGCATACAAAAAAAGAAAGAAAGAAAGTACAGGTACAGTTTATTAACTTAAACTTCGGCCGTTAACCATACACACTATTTAAATAAAATATGTATAGCACTTTAAACTTCAGACGCCATTTCAACGGACATACACTTCCGTCGAGGAACCCTTTCCTTTAATATCGAAAAGGGGATTGTCTCGAAATGTTCAAAACTTATTTCAAAGCATTTTTTGCATGAAAAAATAACGCCAAAAAGTTTACGAACCACACACCTTTATTCAACAGCGTCCCCAAGTTCACCGTTGCGATGGAGTTTCCGGTCGCCTGTGGATCCGGTGTTAAGCTGGTAGTGATCGCCGATAGAGTGTTACCGCACCCGAAGTTGCTTCCAAAATCAGCTGCCGTCCATGTTTGCTGGATCCAGCAAATCGACATGAGCCCGATCTCGTCTGCCGGTGTTTGGACCTGAAAGCACGAAATAACTGCTTGAACAGTTTTGTAATCATCCCTTATGAATCAATGTTTTGTATGATTGCTGTGCATAGCAAACTTAAACTACGTGAGAGCTGCGAACATGTTTCAACGTATTTTTATAACAGCAACACATGTCTTTAATATAGTCATTACATTTAATTTATCTCGTTATAATTATGTAAGTTATTATATTTTGCCTTTCTTTACATGAAATGAATTTGATTAACTTGAAAAAAAAACTAAAACTACTACGAATGGGTTTCATTATTGCATAATATGTATGTGCACTATTTTCCAGAACACGGGCGTAGCTTCATTTCGAACATGATGGTGCAATCTACCGTTCACGTTTGACCTTCAGGACGTGCATACTTATGTATATATTAGTTATTTTACGTATGATGCCTATTTACTGTACATGGGCGTACCGTTAGGAAGTAAACTTGTTCATTCTTACAGCCGTACATGGGCGGACCTAAATGACATTCATTTGTATTTAAACTATGAATTTGACATATCTGCCGTTCAAGGGCATACCGTTAGGCCGTAAATGTGTTAAACCAATAAACCGAACATTGTCGTACCATAAAGGCGCCCATTCTGTTCTACCTAACAACCGTACATGGACGTACCTTAAGTACGTAGTCCTTGGCGGGGTAGGGGATGTACATGTCCAGCGTGCCCTGCACCGTCTGTCCCAGGGCCAGACTGGTAGGCAAGGTCACGTTGAAGATGGGGTCGGATCCGACAGTCTGAAGAAATCGTGACACATTACCAGTTTGCCACATTAATTGAGATACAGTCATATATGAGTCGTGTTCTGAGAAAACTGGGCATAATGCATGTGCGTTAAGTGTCGTCCCAGATTAGCCCGTGCAGTCCGCACAGGCTAATCAGGGACGACACTTTCCGCTTTTAGTACATTTTTCGTTTAAAATTAAATGAAGTCTCTTCTAAGCAAAAATCCAATTTAGGCGGAAAGTTTCGTCCCTGATTATCCTGTGCAGACTGCACAGGCTAATCTGGACGACACTTTACGCACATGCATTATGCCCAGTTTTCTCAGAACGCGACACATATAAATGCACACATTTGGAACGATATGATGTGTGTGCTCACAGGTAGGAACTCCTCTTATACACGCTTTGATTGAAACAACTGAATACAATTTTCCCGAGATGATGTTCTGTTCTGTTCTGTTGATACCATATTTTACCGTAGGAAAAAAACGTATGAAACAATTTAAAGTAGTTAATGCCGTTAAAAATAGTTTATCGTAAATTAAATCATATGACAGAATTTACAGTCCTCGAACCCGTAAAAAAAGGAGTAAACGGTTATTAAACCCTTTAAAGTACTTAACCACGGACAGAACCGTATACAACAGTTAGCCCCTGTTGCAACCGTACATGACAATTAACCATTTGTGAACCCGTAATTAAACAAGGTTATTCTCGTACCATGTTGCCGTCCAGCACGGCGGTAAATGACGCCTGCCCGATCCAGATGTACGTCTCGCTGCTGTACTCCGCCCCGGCGCTCACCCAGTACGTGCTGTTTGTCGCCTGCGAATTGTCCGTCATCACCGCCTCGTACCAAACCGTCGCCGTGTGTTCGGCTAAAGTCGCGGGAGTGGTGGTAGTGTAAGTCACCAGCCCAAAGTCGAGAATCGCCCAGTCGATCTGTGTACCGGGTATAATAGCATCAGTTTCGGGTCGTTATGCAAAGAGAGTTAAAGTCAACAATAGCTTTTTTGTCTCAACAATTTGGACACACAGTATATATATAGGATCTGACATGAGCTGTCATATCATACCATATTTTATTAAACGAGTTCAGGAATTTTGTTAGTAAGCGAGCCTTCGGCGAGCTTACTAACGAATTTCCCTTGACGAGTTTAATTAAATATGGTATGATATGACAACGAGTGACAGATCTGTTTTATCACATGCTTTTAAACTAAATAAAATACATCTTAATTGACCAAACAAATGCTGATAGATGTAAAAGTTGGTTACTATCATGACGTCATTTCATGTTGAGGACGTCATTTCACCAAAATAAAGCCATGCGATTGGTTAGTTATTGATTCTGTAGCCAATGAAAACGCTTAAAAATGTTGTATTACACATGTGTAATATAAAAAAATACGTAATGTCTGTATTACATTGAAAACAATGTTTAGCATGTGATAAATTATGTTATGTTATCATATTGTATTTAAATACATTTGCAAATATGCCGCATTGTATTAAACTGATGATTAATGTCAATTACATAATTCCTCAGTAAATGATTTAATCGGCGAAATTTATGTTCATGCTAAAGACTCTGAAATCCGAGAGTTAACATGACCACCAATAACGTAAAGCGTAATTCTGAATCACGACTCGAAATAGAATATATTTTGAGGATTGATTTCAAAAGTCTAAAAATGTACAAGCTTGTTTTACCTTATTAGGATTGCTGATCTTCGATTCATAAACAGGTGAATTGTTGTAGGCGTGGACTAAAATAAGAAAATAAGGTGGGTTTTTCTTCTTTGCAGCATTATTTTGATAAAGTTCTACAAATAGCATTATTGCTGGGCGAAAATAAACAAAAATGGGGTTTACGGTCTTTGGAACATACTGGTGGTACAAAAAGCCGTTCCCTTGACTTATTTCATGGCTGTTTCGACTTTTTATAAGCAGTTTAAATGTTGGACTTTTAGTCCACCAATTTAAAGCATTGCGGTCTGAAAACAGTTACACATGTACTCACGTGTATTGTGAGTTCGATCAAAATATGAATACGGCACCTCCTATATTGAATGCACACAGCCCCAAAATACAAATAACAATAAACAATAAATACAAATGTTTTAAATAATACTAATAATCTATGCACCCTTCTTTTTAGAGGCAGGAGCCCAAAAATGGCCCTATTTTTCTTTGACTTTAGAAGTATATACTTACTTAGGTTAGAACCAAACGTAACGCTGACGTCACACAGGACCATGATTGTGTGAGTGTCGTCTGGTGTAAACAGCTCGACGCGCATGTCCACCGGGGTGGCCGGAAATACGATTTCGAGTTTGAACTTGGCGCGAGTACCAACGCGGATTTCAGATACCGCAGGCGATAGTAAGGTGAGCGTGAACGTCGTCTCGTTAGTCAGCGTCTGGAATGATGTGGAGACGTTGATAACGCGTTAATAAGTTTTTTTTTTTTTTTTTTTTTTTTTTTTTTTTAATATTCAACATCCAGTGTTAATGATCCTAATTGCGAATGAACATTAATTTTTGTGTTCGCTTTTATATATTGCAATGTGTTTATTTTCATTTAGGGATCGCTTCAAATATTGCGAAATAAAAATAATTGGTGCAATTATATACATTTTACTATTTAAATAACGTATGATACTAGACGGGAGATGAGTAGGTTGAACCGATTATTCAATGTTTAAATAGTACAGCTTACAACTGCTCTCTTGTGGCGACTCAGTGGTTGTTGCTCCACGAGCACAACGTCATCGATATAAGTACCGACGTCATATCCGCTGTGACTGCGCAATGGCGTGAACTGGACCGGCGACAGCGAGTTCACGGAAAGTTTCGTCTCGTCGCTGGCGTTCGTGAGGACGTTACGAACCAGGATTGTCAGCACGTACATCTGATTGGGTCTCATCGTCACGTGGTCATTCAAAAACACGTGACCAGTGGCCCTAATAAAATAAACAATGCGCGGACCCATGTTTACAATAAGTATTCTTAAAAAGTAGGTAAAAACATGATATGCTATCCTTTGAACTACGTCGCGTTCGGTATAATTATAATCTAAGATTGTCGCAACCCATTTTGTACTCGTCAAACAATGCATTTCTCTTCCAAACAATTAAGTTTTCAGAAATCAATAATTTTACTTAGATTTTGTCTGAATGCCAAACAATTTATGAAGCGGTGTTTGCGTGAATACTCAATTAAACGGAAGTGATAATAAATTGGCTTAGCGAATAACGAAAGGTAAATTAAATTTTTGACATTTGGATCAATTTGTTATATGTTCATCGATTAACAAATCAACACATTTATTTTTGGGGTATTTTCGAATCCTATAACTCACTTTACGAGGTGTGAACAATTAGAAACATTGGAATCTCAGTCAATGAGCTTCTATGGCATAATCCAGTAAGCTCATAGAGAGACCAACTTTATATGTGACGTGTTCTGTGAAAACTGGGCATAATGCATGTGCGTAAATTGTCATCCCAGATTAGCCTGTGCAGTCCGCACAGGCTAAACCCGGACGACAATTTCCGCTTTAATGGAATTTTTCGTTTAAATAATGTCTCTTCTAAGCGAAAATCCAGTTTAGGCGGAAAGTGTCGTCCCGGATTAGCCTGTGCGGACTGCACAGGCTAATCTGGGATGACACTTTACGCACAAGCATTTTGCCCAGTTTTCTCAGAACACGCCACATATTCTAAGTGACAATGATCACAGAAAATCTCATGGATACGACCTTTGTAAAAAAAAAATGAGACCCGGTTAGAGGAAAATACTGCGTAGCGTTTCTATGTAGTCATTTCCAGAGCTATGCTAAATACTAGTATAAAGAAAAGTTACTATGTTTTTGGACATGTGTACTCATGGACTGTATGTCTATTGTATATTGAATAAACCTTTATTTGCAGTTAATGTTCCTGATACATATCATTATCGCAAGAAATCGATGTCAAAACCGGTCTTAGACCCAAAAATGTAATAATTAATAATATAAACAAAAGGTTGTTGGCTTAGAGCCCGACAAGTGGTTTTGTTATTAGAGTCGCGTTCTGAGAAAACTGGGCATGATGCATGTGCGTTAATTGTCATCCCAGATTAGCCTGTGCAGTTCGCACAGGCTAATCAGGGACGACAATTTCCGCTATAATGGAATTTTTCGTTTAATAGATGTCTCTTCTTAGCGAAAACCCAGTTAAAGCGGAAAGTGTCGTCCCGGATGAGCCTGTGCGGACTGCACAGACTAATCTGGGACGACACTTTACGCACATGTATTATGCCCAGTTTTCTCAGAACGCGACACATTTATCAAGGTCAGCAGCAAGGTACACATACTATTGAAAATCAAAAATTTAGTTGGACCTGGAGCATATAAAGTTTTAATGTTAACCGAAGATCGATATATTGAGTTTAAACTACTGACGGTAGACCTCTTTATAGTATTAATTTATTACATTTATAAGGGATTGCGCTGTCCTATATGTTTTAGCACTTCAAAAGTTATCGATCTTCATTAATTCCAGTCGTCCATTAAATATGTTATGTTTTATTTCAGAATACATTAGGCTTTAAGCCCATGAGTATACATACATATAATACATAATGTAGTAAATATTGGTCCATGGCATGCAGACATAAAACTATACTATTTTAAGCAATATAAATTAACAATTTATAAAGAAAGAATTGTCAACTCTAAAGACAAATATAGGGATGTTTTGTCAGTAACTCTGGGGCGAAACTTAACTTATTTGTATTCAACACCAAACTCATTTTTTATACGACTAAATTATCGGTACATGTAGAAACTCACGAATCTATCCTGAATAGGTCCTCGAGATTGTCTGCGGCTTCCCCGTTGGAGCCCTCTATACCCTTAATGCGGTACTCGAAGGCGGAACAGGGACACGCGGGCCCACCGGGGTAGGTGGTGCTGTTGTACGCTAGGTGAGTTCGACCGTTGTGGTGGGCCCCTGTGACGGTCACGATCTTCATAGGCGTGTGGAACTTCGGGTCTCGCATGTTTACTTAAATAACACATATGATACATAGACATACAGTAGTTATTAATAATAACAATAATGCTTATTTGTATGGCGTTATTATTAATACTAATAATTGTATTATTGTTATGATTACTGTATTGTTATTCATATTATTAAAATTAGTATTATGGTTTTAATTTTTATTATTTTTTACGCGCCTGGTGTACAAAAAACAACACCATAATAATATAGTTCCGCCCGGTTAATTGTGGAGCATCGCATCGCTAAAACTTAGAATTCGTTATATATTGCTGTTACATTTAGTTATATTATGAATGATAATTTCTAACGAAGTCGACAAACAATTAGTAAGACAATTTTCTAATCTATTTCTTACACATATATGTGTCGCGTTCTGAGAAAACTGGGCATAATGCTTGTGCGTAAATTGTCATCCCAGATTAGCCTGTTCAGTCCGCACAGGCTAATCAGGGACGACAATTTCCGCTTTTATAACATTTTTCGTTTAAATGAAGTCTCTTCTAAGCAAAAATCCAATTTAGGCGGAAATTGTCGTCCCTGATTAGCCTGTGCTAATCTGGGATGACAATTTACGCACAAGCATTATGCCCAGTTTTCTCAGAACACGACACATATACCATACAGCACAACAAACAATATTCGCTCACCATTCTGAGAACATTCCGGTCCGACCATGCAGTCCGGGCAGCACGTGGCCCCTTTTGGTCCGTACCGGTCCCTGAATCAAATATAACAGCGCCGAGTAGTAAAGTAATACATGTTATAACGTTTCATTCATAGGCATAATTATGCATTCCAATGAAAATATGCGCTAAATTGTGTCATGTACATGTATACAAATATATAAATTCAAGTTTGCCCTTTACCATAATGGACACTGACGATATCAATATTGGGTAGGTGTGTTGGAAATATCCCCAATTTAAAGTCACCAATATCCCCGAGTTTTAAACAATTGTCAACGTATATCATGTTCTCAATAGCCTTATGTATCTCCAAATTAATAGAGAATATGTGTCGTGTTCTGAGAAAACTGGGCATAATGCTATTGCGTAAATTGTCATCCCAGATTAGCTTGTGCAGTTCGCACAGGCTAATCAGGGAAGACAATTTCCGCTTTTATGGAATTTTTAGTTTAAATGAGGTCTCTTCTTAGCAAAAATCCAATTAAGGCGGAAAGTGTCGTCCCTGATCAGCCTGTGCGGACTGCACAGGCGAATCTGGGACGACACTCTACGCGCATGCATTATGCCCAGTTTTCTCAGAACGCGACTCATATGCGTTTGCTTTCGGTGTATAACCGTGAAAATATTTCCTCGATGAAGTAAGATAATTAATTACGTATAACTGTACTGAAGAAATAATTTCACAGGAATATTCTGAAAGCAAACACATTTTATTTTCATGGAATGCTTTAAATGAATATTTTCATACTATTTTCTCATTGACGCGTTGTAATTTGTTAAGAAATCAACATTGTGGCGCTGTTTTTGGAATTCATTTGATATAGTTTCCGTGGATTTCAAACGTACTATGCTGCGGCTGCTCCTGATCCAACCAAAAGGCATAACGACTATGTCCGTCTTGGTTTAAGTTGACATGAGCAAAACAAAGGTATACATTAACTAATACAAAACACAAAGACCACAAAAGATCAGGGTCACACTAAATGGAAACACAGATGTGTTTTCGTTAACAAGGTTAACTGCTAGATTTACAGTCTGCTCATTCGAAGATGTACGGCGGAAGAGTGTTCTGAAAGGGCTTTCTTAAAGGTATAACTTGTTGCCTTCTTTTCTTTATTTCGAAATTTCAACATAATTGAATTGGAAAGGTGGCCTGGAAACACAATGACGGGTAATTGAATGCTGAGCACAGAATCTGGTTTAAAATACTCTTGATTTGTAAATTACTTTTGTGCCAAGATGACCAGCTCCAATTGGTGGTGGGTTAAATCAATACCCTTCAAACTGGTAATCATATTGGCCAACGTTGAAAAGAATGCAGGCATTTTGAAAAATATTTCAACATTGTTTAAAGAAGAAATGCTAATATTTTGAAAAGAAATGCCAGCATATTGCCAGCTATCCCAAAATGTTGAAAGCAACCCCAACATTTTGAAAAGTATGAAAATATGCCAACAGTTTGAAAAAAATACTAAACAATTTTGAAAGAAATGCCAACATTTTTAAAGAAAGGCCTTAATGTTGAAAAGTACGCCAACATATTGACATATATGCCAACATATCGGAAAGCATTCCAACATTTAGAAAGAAATGCCCTCATATTGAGAAGTAATTCTTAGTCGCAGATTACCGTGGCGTAGTGGATATGTTGTCCGCCTAGCGATCGGGAGGTCACGGGTTCGATCCCCACTGTGAGAGCGTTCTTTTGATCTCCCACAAAGGCACCGAGTACTGGTTCTACTCCCAGGAAACGGACTCGAGAGCATTTTAAATAAGCATAAGGCTTTTCTGCGCAATCGAGCTAAAATAAATAGGTTTAAATTAAAATAATTCCAAGTTTAGGTCCATGCTATACCGACCTGTCCAGCTGCCTCTGACGTGTCCGGGAAGAGGCGTGGTCAGCATCTCCCGTCAACTGACCTGTAATTAAATTGACCCTCGCTCTGATAAAACGGGATTAAATACATTTGCGTTAAGTGTCGTTCCAAACCTGTGCAGTCAGGTACGATACTTTCCGCTTTAATGGTATTTTTCGAATAAAGATAGTCTCTTCTTTGCAAAAATCTATTATGGCGGAAAAAATGTCATCCCTGATTAGCCTGTGCGGACTGTACAGGCTAATTTGGAGCGATACTTTACGCACATTCATCAAAGCCCCTTTTCACAGTGCGAGACTCAATTAAATTTCACTGTGTTGTTGAAGTTCGTTCATAACTTCATTGATCCACAAGATATTAAAGCAAATACTATTTAAGAACAGCGGCGCCGCAGTATATTTTTTATGATCACGGGTGGATTGGAAAAACCATAGTCTACCGAACCCAACACATTTGTGTCGCGTTCTGAGAAAACTGGGCATAATGCTTGTGCGTAAAGTTTCGTCCCAGATTAGCCTGTGCAGTCCGCACAGGCTAATCCGGGACTACACTTTCCGCCTAATCTGGATTTTCGCTAAGAAGAGACATCATTTAAACGAAATGACTACACAGGCTAATCTGGGATGACAATTTACGCACAAGCATTATGCCCAGTTTTCTCAGAACCCAACACATTTACTCTATTTTATAATTTTTGCACTGTTTGTTTATCAAAAAGGGTATGGCTGGGAATTTTCTCAGGAATTATATAAATGTATAAATTACGAAATCTTTTCTCGACGTTTTTGTGCTCAGCACGTTAAAGAACCTTGTATTAAAGTAGGGAAATGGGTGAACATCGCCATCAAGATTAAATTTGTTTCATATCCAGTATACTATACTCAACTTTTATTTTTTTAATTTATATTTTGTGTGCGTTTATTGTCCTGTTTCGGAGTAATTTAGGAAGCAAACAAGACGATGTTATACAATTAAGTGTAACTAATTTTTTTTATGTTATTACTTTGATACTGGAGAATGATTGGTACTCGGTAAGATAAACTCGTTACACTGCATATTGCTTCTTAATTTACAATCGGACTGAGTTTCTCTCTCGCCCAATATTAATTTACTGACCCAGTATCACACCGTACGGGTTACTTAAAAAGCCGTGTAACTAATATTATGAATTATTATTGTTTCCTTCGTTTACATCGTCGAACGCTACTAAACTAATACCAACAGCTTCTGACTTAATATAAAACATGCAAGGTCATGTGGCGTGGCTTAGCCAATGGAAAACAAATATTCTGTACGAAGTAAAAGACAGTATAATTTTAAGTCTATCACCGTCCCAGTCCTAAAAGAACAATATTTCCGCTTCGATCAAAGATATATTTCCGTGGATGTTTCTTAGCCTCCTTTGTATCAGTACGTTACTTACGCTTGCATATTAAAGAATGGCTGACGCAATGTTTTCCCGAAAGTCTCCGAACCCGAAACAATTGTCGTCGATTGAACTTTGAAAGTAGCAATTTAACCCTTTGAGCGCTGGAACCGGATTTTGAAGGCCTTTGCAAACAGTTTGGATCCAGATGAGACGCCACAGAACGTGGCGTCTCATCAGGATCCAAACTGTTTGCTATTCTGATAGTATTCTTTGAAAAAAAATCAAATAAATGCTAATTTAAGAAATTCAGCAGACGACATTTTAGCAGACGAAAAATTTCCCAGCATGCAAAGGGTTAATGAGTCCAAATGAATCTATCAAAGCGGTTAGAGTTGAACCATATACAGATTATCAACCAACATTTTAATATATTATCTTTACTATTAGACAGAAATCGTAACAGTGATCCACTTATTATTGGTTTAAACATATTTATTCTAGAATTAATGATTAATGTTGAAACTTTCCCTTGTTTTCATTTGGGAAACAGGAAAAGGGAGATTCAATTAATAGTGAAAATTATCGATAGCGCTACTTATCAATGTTGTCTTTAACTGTTTGAAACTTTTGAAACAGTGCTTTACCAAATGTAAATCAGTGATCTTTCCATATGACCGACAAGAGAGCATTATATACTTGAATATCCTACAATGAGATACACAATTTGCCTAAACATGAAATAGATTGTCTTTTACATGGTCATTTTTTTAGAGCGTATTTATTGGAAATAATCGCAACAACCCTCATAAATCAATATTCAAACATTTGTTATTAATTCAGAAGAAATGAATATTCGGTTTTTAAAATGTGTCTGCCCGTTGTTAAGAATTCACTGGTCTGACACATCTGCTAATTAACTTTTTTTCTAATGATCTCACGTGGTACTTCCTACCTATGACACGGATCGATCGAAACATCCCGGTTGTCTCTCCGATAAGAAAATAATATATTGCGAAAACAATTTAAAACCGGACACCATATTCCGCGCTACAAGAGACATCACTCACTTCACGGGATTGCGTGGTTTCGTAACAAGACAGTACATCACGATGGCAAAATAATCAGAGTTACACAAAATTATAGTAATTTTAGAGCTTGTCTCTGTGATAAAAAATGAAAAAAGTTGTAATAACTCTATGACGACATTTGTTTGTTGACATGTACCAATGTCATTAAAGGCAAGAATGAAGATGGAAGCTGTGACCCAGACGCCTCACTGCTGGAATTGCCGGACACCGAATGCCCCAAAACTGGTCATAAAACATTCATCCGGCAGGTATCTCATCACTCTGCCATTGTTCGCCTTTTACAAACACAATCACGTAAAAGTTACTCATTCCCAAGCTCAAAAGGGACAGGGTGCAGCGTCTTAGCCACGCTCAAACGGGACAGGGTGCAGCGTCTTAGCCACGCTCAAAAGGGACAGGGTGCAGCGTCTTAGCCACGCTCAAAAGGGACAGGGTGCAGCGTCTTACCCACGCTCAAAAGGGACAGGGTGCAGCGTCTTAGCCACGCTTACGCACGACGAGGCATTCTCCTAGGCTTGAATTTGCGGACAAAAACATGTTTGGAAATCTCCTGTCTGAATAATGTCAGTTGCTCAATATGACAAAAACGTAAAGGCACATTATGATAATAACATGATCGAACCGCGCTCTGGAAACCGGGGTTTAATGCATGTGCGTGTAAATCATGTACCTGCAAAAAGCCACTAGATTTTTTTTTTTTTCGAGAGGCTTAGATTTATTGGGTGTCATATTTGCTCCTAGTCCATATTAATGTGTGCATTAGGAGAACGTTTTTAGAGTTTAATTATGTGTAGAAATCCGCATGAATATTTTGCAGCACAAAGTAAACTTTTTTATATACTGATACAACTTGAAACACATAGTTAATAGGCATTTTTTATTTTGTTTCCTTTACTGCATTTATATACATGTATACACTAAGTAAACACTACAATAAAGCATTATTATGTATTTAAGAGATAAATTAATTTCACATCATTCACGAAATATTTTAAATGATCAGGCAACAGTTATACTCTGAAAAGACAAACATAAAAGAGCTCAGCTCGAACCCACGACATTCGGTTTAAGACCCCAGTTTGATTCACTGCACCACAACAGTGAGAATAAATCTTATGCCGCTGTAAATATAAATCGCCTTCACGAAAACGTTTCATTTATGTTGTCATTTGTTTCCGTTTTTCCTTACGGACAATGTTAAACGATGGGTGAAAATTTATGAGGACCAGGTTAAATATAGCTTATAATAACGAACAACATGTATGTGGTCGTTTTCCTTGATAAAACTAACACTTGTTGATATTTATTAGAAAATAAACAACTGCAATAATCATTTTAAAACAAAACAATCAATTAGTCATCACTCACCGACGGTTAACGACAAAGATCCTATCAAACACACAATTTTACATAACGCTGCACCGGACATCACAAAAATTCGTTGATTTTAGTCAGTAATAAGAAATAAACAATCTTAAATTACACCCCCTGTTCAGTTCATCATCGCTGCGACTGTAGTTGTTCTGCTAGAATCAAGCGCCTAGAAATTGGAATTCAATCGTTCATCGATGTTTGATAGGTCAAAGCTAGAATTATGGGTAGAGCATTAAAAGACAATTATTTTTAGCTTATTGCTTTTCAATCGCATATTTGCCTTGCCTATCGATCAAGCCGCATGAATACGGGGCCTGCTTCCGAATGGACATCGGTGGTCTCGTTTGAATAGGCTTATTTCTCTCGACATATGTGACGTCCGTTTCTGAAACCTTTTGAAATTCAGGTAGAATTGATTCGTATAAAAAATAAGATCGATTTTTACAGCAGTCTCTCTCATTTGACTGTACCATATACCCGGTGGCGCCATTATTGACGCGATGATTCCTTACCGAACAACATCCTGTGCTAATGTGCAATATTTGCAGAATGATGTCGATGATCGTTGAACATTTAAATCCGTGAAAGGCCTGTATGACACTAGTGATTTCCGATAAAGCATCAGTTAACGTCCACATACAATAAGTGTCTTCTATTAACCCATTTATGCCTAATGGACTCTCTCATCCTTCTAAATTGAATCAATTTATTTCCAAAATAAGGGATGTCTAGTATATTTATTTCTATATTTTGAATATTTCTTACAGAAATTCCTTTAAGCAAACAGCGCTGACCCTGATGAGACGCCGCATCATGCGGCGTCTCATCTGGGTCAACGCTGTTTGCCAATGCCTTTTTTCTAGACTCTAGGCATAAATGGGTTAACGTATAGCGTATTTACGAATGCATTCAGTACAAACACAAACACCAACAAATATGGAAAGTGGTCATGATTCAAGCTTCTTTCAGATTGTCTTTTTATTCGCTGAGGTTTGCACTAAAACGCTTAATACTTCTTGGTCAGTACTCAAGTCCCATTCTAAGACAGAATAATGATATATAGACATTGATCCGGGAGGAAACAAGGCTTGTCACCATAGGATGACATCTGCCCCATTTTTCCACATTTTTCTAAACCTAAACGCAAAGTGTTTTTCCAAATTTTTCGAAACCTAAACGCAAAGTGTAACGAAATTTCAGACGGACCGACAGACGGACAGTGCGATCACTATATCGGGGGCATAAAAATGATTAAAAGTTTGAAAATGTGTATGTGTGTCTATGTTGATTATGGCATGAAATCGTTCAATGAAAGACTAATGCAATTATAATTGGTAACTGCTGAGTTATGTTCGATTCGACATTATTTGAAGAATAGTACATGTTTAGAGATATGTTTTAAACTGTCAAATTACACACACAAAATATTGAAAGCCATACTTGGAGCTTTCGTCCGTGTACTACGGACTTCATCAGCTAATAAATTCAAGAAAGAATTTTCAGACTGTTTGAAGGAAATGAAAGATGATAAAACCATTGATTGGAAGTTGCATAAACAGCTTTACCCGACGACCGATTCACCACCGAAATTCTATGGACTTCCAAAAATACATAAAGCAAACATGCCACTAAGACCAATAGTCAGCAGTGTGGGATCTCTCTCCTATAATAGTGCCAAATACCTATCAGCGGTACTGTCTCCGATGGTCGGGAAAACAGAACACTTCGTGAAGAATTCCAAACATTTCGCAACACTCATTAAAAACAAACAGGTGGAGGAGGATGAAGTGTTAATATCGTATGACGTAAGTGCACTTTTCACCAGTGTCCCAGTAGATAGAGCCTTGGATATTATCCATAATAAACTACTCGGGGACCCGGAGCTGACCACTAGAACCACTATGTCTCCACAACAGGTCACCAGGTTGCTAGGACTGTGCCTTAATTGCACATATTTTGTGTTTGAGGGTAATTTCTACCAACAGATACATGGCGCCGCTATGGGTTCTCCTGTCTCGCCGATAGTGTGCAACCTATACATGGAGCATTTTGAGGAACAGGCTCTCCGCACAGCCCCACACCCACCAGGCTGGTGGTTCCGCTACGTCGATGACACCCACACAAAACAGAAGGTTGAACATGTCGAGGAGTTCACAGAGCACATCAACTCCATTGACCCGGACATAAAGTTCACGATGGAAAAAGAAGAGAACGGCTCACTAGCCTTCCTGGACACCAATACCATCAGAAAACCGGACGGCAGCTTAAAAATCACAATCTACAGAAAACCGACACATACAGACCAATATCTAGATTTCAACTCCCACCATCCGAATGAACACAAACTATCAGTAGTAAGAACTCTTTTTGGCAGAGCTAAATCTATAATTTCAGAAGAACAGGACCTGAATCTTGAAATGCAGCATGTCAGCCAGGCCTTGACGAAGTGCCACTATCCAGAATGGGCACTGAAGAAAGGAAGGGAACAGGCCATCAAACCCAAGTCCGATACGGAGAGTAAGAAAGTACCTGGGCAAGCCAAATCAAAGGGCAACGTCGTCCTTCCATATATTCAAGGTACTTCTGAACAGTTGAGGCGGGCCTTTCTGAAACACAAAATCAGTGTATCCTTTAAACCACATAAAACTCTAGGACAACTACTTGTGCACCCTAAAGACAAACCAGACAAGAAAGACATCTGCGGACTTATTTACCATATCAAATGTGATGGCCATCCAAAGGAACAGTGTTCAATGGACTATATTGGTGAAACGGAAAGAAATCTTAAAGCACGATTCATGGAACACAGGAGACCGAGTTCAACATCATCTGAGGTCTCAAGACATATACATGACTGTAAACCGGACCACACAATTACGATGGAGAACGTGAGGATTCTGGACCGTGAGCCATCTTGGTTCGAGAGAGGGGTCAGAGAGGCTATTTACATCCGTGCACTAAAACCGGCGCTAAACAAGGACGGGGGCCGCTACCAACTCTCGCACACCTGGGACCGTACGTTAACATCGCTCACCCCGACAATTAGCGGTGTTAACGG
The DNA here is from genome assembly GCA_007657795.1 of Dreissena rostriformis. Classification (NCBI taxonomy): domain Eukaryota; kingdom Metazoa; phylum Mollusca; class Bivalvia; order Myida; family Dreissenidae; genus Dreissena; species Dreissena rostriformis. The sequence goes on along the minus strand of VMBQ01002505.1, from coordinate 30,553 downwards.
TCTCCAGCAGTAGAAAATCATTCTGCTGATGAAGTCCGTAGTACACGGACGAAAGCTCCAAGTATGGCTTTCAATATTTTGTGTGTGTAATTTGACAGTTTAAAACTTATTAGATTATCATGGAAACCACACAGTCTAACTTTCATCGAAGATTAGAGATATGTTATTGTCTGAGCTCACTGCGGGGTAAAACGTGGTCGCCAACGTAAATCATAACAAACAAAACGGCTGCATAAACGCTCGGTTAAGGACCAGTTTCTCATGTATTCTTACATTAATGAACACTAATAGAAGTGCTGACCACTCGCAGAGTACTACGGATTTCGGATAAGGCCAAGTTGATTGTCGCGTGTCGACCTTCGAGGTCGACGCACGACATTCAAGCGACATTCAAGCGACGCACGATATGACACTCGACATTTGAAGTCTAAATGCGACAATCATGCGACAATCAAGATTTGAGTGTCACATATCGCGCTGGGTTTTAGAACAAAATATATTGCAAAGAATCTTGACTGTCGACTGAATTGTCGACTGTCATATCGTGCGTCGCTTGAATGTCGCTTGAATGTCGCTTGAATGTCGCTTGAATGTCGTGTGTCGACCTTCGAGCGCGACACTCGACATTTGAGCGACGCACGATACGCCGCGCGACACGCGATATGACACTTAACACTATATAAAATTCCCTAGGTCGACACGCGACATTTGCTCGACGCACGATACGACGCGCGACGCACGACCGATGCTTTTACAGGCTTCACAGGCCGATGCGCCAAAGACCTTCAGGTGAGAAGTGTTCAGTCACACGTTTTCTACTACCGTACTTCTCTGGTTCGACAAACCACGTGGTATACGAAGCAGAACCAAAATGACGATGCATGGAATGCCCCAAGGTTCATATATTATCGCTTATAGACTATATGACATAGCACACGGGTTTCAAGAAACATTATTTTACTTTTTATGGACAATTGTTTACATAAACACAGGTGTTGTGCAATCATTAACCCATTTATGCCTAGCGTCTAGAAAAAAGGTATTGGCAAATAGCGTAGACCCAGTATGCGGCGTCTCATCAGGGTCTGCGCTGTTTGCTTAAAGGAATTTCTGTAAGAAATATTCTAAATATAGAAATAAATATACTAGACATCCCTAATTTTGGAAATAAATTGATCCAATTTAGAAGGATGGGAGAGTCCACTAGGCATAAATGGGCTAATCCAAGTGCGGAGTATCAAACCAATGTGATAAATGGCAATGAAAGTGAAGTTATCCTAAATTGTTTAGAACAGTTGTAATCCAGATCTCATAACGTTTTGGGAAAAAGCAATTTTATCCTCTGGTGAAAAAAACACAATTATATTATACACCAATAGTACCGGTATTATGAATAAAAACGGGTTGATACAATATGTAATTCTGAAAGAATATCAAATGGTTGAAATGTGTTTGTATTTCTTTAGCCAATTAAGAAAATTCGTCAGAATATTTTCATTGTGTATGCCTGCGTTTACGAGAAACAGTTCACAGTTTATTTAAGTTACTAAATTGTATTAATGGTTAGCATACACACATTAATAATGTAGAAAAGTCTTCGTATCTGTGCATTATTTTTATTTTTGACAAGTAGGCTGTACATATATCATAGGCTGGCAAATAAACAACAAAAGCTCACGCAACCATAGTTTACTATACAATTTAATTTAACGTATTGTAAAACACTACACTTAAAAAAGTTCTCAGTGTAAATTTATACGGCTAAAATCCCCGCAAAAATATGTTTCCAGTAGCTTCCTAGATAATTGAAAAAATAATATAGAAACGTATGTATGCTGGGGAAGGTTGAATGTATGCTGGGAAAGGTTGAATGTTTGAGTACAGTCATGCCATTCATTGTCAGCACATATGTGTCGTGTTCTGAGAAAACTGGGCATAATGCATGTGCGTAAAGTGTCATCCCAGATTAGCCTGTGCAGTTCGCACAGGCTAATCAGGGACGACACTTTCCGCCTCAACGGGATTTTCGCTAAGAAGAGACATTATTTAAACGAAAAATTCCATAAAAGCGGAAACTGTCGTCCCTGATTAGCCTGTGCGGACCGCACAGGCTAATCTGGGATGACACTTTACGCACATGCATTATGCCCAGTTTTCTCAGAACACGACACATATCTCACCAAGTATTAAATGATAATCAGATTGTTTTCGAAATAAATTGGTAATAAACATAGGAAATCAATCATGTAATAAGATCTACAATACACGTACACAAAATAACAGTTAATGGCATCAACATTAGCCTATAAATAAGACAACTAACAAAACAACGATTCATTCATTTCGATTTTCTTTAAATCAACTTCAACAACATCAATAAAAACCATCCCGTCATGGCTTTTAGCAATTTAATGTGTGTGAAGTCTATTTCTGCCTATTTCTGCCTCTGTATTTTTTTTTCAAAAACTCGTACTTTGGACGCAAAAGATGTGGTATGTCTTCTGTAACTCTGCACACATAAAGGAAATTTAATGCAATATATGTAATGTCTAAATGCTTGATTCTATACATAGGAATTTACATTTCAAATGTAAACTTTTCGAAGAAAAAGGCAAATTTTGAGTATGCAGGGTGATCTATGGTAAGCCAGTATATACATGTATTTACAAAACTTCGTTCCATAGCTACACTAGGCAATATTTTTATAAGCATACATGACACTCCGATTCAGTATATACAAAACTTCGTTCCAGATCTTCAATTAGCAGTGAACTTTATGAGTATACAAGACGATCTGAGCTAGAATGCACTTAGTCTCTTGCAATACGGAGCAATTATATGCATTTTGTAAATTTAACCCATTTATGCCTAGCCCCTGGAAAAAAGGCCTTTGCAAACAGCGTATGATAACAGTATTTCGAATTCCTTCTTTTTTACATTCGACAACAAGAGCAATTGAATTTTACATTCAAAATATAATCGGAAATGTTGATTTTAATTACAACTTAAGTTCAAATTTTGCTTAGGAACTCCAAGAATACCGACGTTTGCTCGATTATTTGTGATGTAGGTTCTTAAAGGGTGATAGCGGTCGTATAATGGTGTTGACGGGCATGTAATGGTGCTGTAGGTCGTGTAATGGTGATAGCGGTCGTATAATGGTGTTCACGGGCATGTTATGGTATTGATGGTTGTGTTATGGTTTTAACAGTCTTATAGTGGTGTTAACGGTCGTGTGTTAACGGTCGTATAATCGTGTTGCTGGTTGTAAAAGGTCGTGTAATGGTGTAGATGGTGGTATAATGGTGTAAAAGGTCGTGTAGTGGTGTTAACGGTGACAAGTAGTTTGACTTTTTGGTCTCTGTCACACGGTCGGCTGTATATGGTCTAAAGATTTAATGCAATTTATATTTACTTCAATTTCAGCGACAGTTCATTTATATTCATGATGAAGGCTATAAACAAAAGTAAACCTTTGCCTGTGAGTGCACACAATTTTATTGAACTAATAATTATTACTTATACCTGGAATGTATCGATGCAAATAAGTCATCGGTAAATTTGAAATGTTTATTGTACCCCCTTAAATGGGTTTCAAGACAAATATTGATATAACATAATTTGAATGCTTGTAGATCTGGCCTGAACTAAACTAGTCCGCTTATATTTATTTCCTCGGTGCGCTTATAAAATAAAGCATTGCTCGACCTCAAAGGATATGACAAACAAAGGCCAACTCGGCGGTCAATCAACGCCTGTCGTGTTCTACAATAACTCATTGATGCAAAAACCCTCAATCAATCAGTCACGATAACAAAGAATCAGGTACTGATCAATGGTCGACTTTCTAGTTCGCGGCGCTGTTGTCCAATAATGTCAACAGCTATCGGCCCGGGTCTATATCGTCATGGCGACATACCTTGGTTCTGTAACGGGACGTCAGCCGCTCCAAATCCTGTTGTGTTCTGAGGTGAAATCAATTCTGGTGTGTTCTGAGGTGAAATCACAAAGCATATTAACTTATTTATGCCGATTGGACTCTCCCATCCTTCTTAATTGGATCAATTTATTTCCAAAATTAGGGATGTCTGGTAAAATTTATTTCTATATTTAGAATATTTCTTACAGAAATTCCTTTAAGCAAACAGCGTAGACCCAGATGAGACGCCGCATCATGCGGCGTCTCATCTGGGTCTACGCTGTTTGCCAATGCCTTTTTTTCTAGACGCTCTAGGCATAAATGGGTTGAGATCAATTTTACCTGCCATAAAAACATTGTAAAGTGAAAGAGTTTAAAGTGATATAATTATTGAAACGTTCTTTGTAAAATACGAACAATATGCATTTAATGAACACATACAAGTTAATACTCAAATAACAATATTTGAGAGACTACTTCAGATAGTTCGTGAATGTTTATATAGGACCAAGTGCGATAGATCGAGGTCCTGTTATTACTATTGATTATTAATATTTACTTTTATTAAACCAAACAGAATTGCGTGAATGTGGCTAGTTCTACTGTTTAACGCAAAAGAGTCTCATAGATCGAGTTGTTATCGTTAACTTCAAATCGATTAAGAAAAAATCTATTGCTTCATAACAAGCGGCTATTTGAGTCGCGTTCTGAGAAAACTGGGCATAATGCATAAGCGTACAGTGTCGTCCCAGATTAGCCTGTGCAGTCCGCACAGGCTAATTATGGACGAAAATTTCCGCCTGTATGGAATTTTTCGTTTAAATAATGTCTCTTCTTGGCGAAAATCCAGTTTTGGCGGAAAATGTCGTCCCGGATTAGCCTGTGCGGACTGCACAGGCTCATCTGGGACGACACTTTACGAACATGCGTTTTGCCAAGTTTACTCAGAACGCGAAACAGTATTGCCCCGCACAGAAACAATGTATAAATTTACCTTTACAACAACAATGTAACGTTTGTATGAAAAGGAAAAGGATGTGTTTTCATTAACAAGATGGACACGATGATTTATGTTCCGAAACAATGCAAAACTGTCGAAGATATACGATGGAACGGCGCTCTTAAAGGGAACTTATAGGTAAGCTTGTTGTTGGCTCTTTCTATATCGAAATGCCAACGTTATTGGATGGGGAACTCGGCCTGGCAAACCCCATAACGGATAATTGAACGCTGAGCGCAACATCGGATTAAAATATATGTACTATGGATTTGAAGTTTGTACCACGACGACCACCTCAAATGTCTGTTGGGTTTGAATTAATGTGTCGTGTTCTGAGAAAACTGGGCATAATGCATGTGCGTTAAGTGTCGTCCCAGATTAGCCTAATCAGGGATGACACTTTCCGCCTAAATTGGAGTTTTGCTAAGAAGAGACTTCATTTAAACGAAAAATGTCATAAAAGCGGAAAGTGTCGTCCCTGATTAGCCTGTGCGGACTGCACAGGCTAATCTGGGACGACACTTTACGCACATGCATTATGCCCAGTTTTCTCAGAACGCGACACAGATATCCTTCAGACATTGTCGGACAGTCACCTTTGCCCAAGACGATTGAGAAAACCTCCAAAGCAATGCAATTAAAGGCATTTTATGAATTTAGTATGTTTTACATTCAATATGAAGTATTAGGTATGTTTGACTTGTAACTGTATTTTGAGCATTTACTGATATGTATCGTCACCTCTTTTTTATGATTAACTATGATGAACACTGACAAGACATCGATCAGAACTTGAAGTGCTAGCAAAAAAAAACTATCTTTGAAATTGAAATTTTAAAAAGCAGCCCGTAGTCAGTCATTTTAGAAAGATATAGGGGATTATTACCTCGATAGTTTTCTATATTTCATCACTAAGCATTAAATAATATTGAATAACATTAGTTAATATAGAGATATGGAGTTGTTGCCCGGAAACCTGAATTTTCAAGAACAAACAAAACATACAATCTACTAAATTGCAGTTTAGAGCTAAGGGCCTTGGCGGCTTGACAAAATGACCTCAACCATTAAGTGCAGTGTCCATTGCATTAACCTGTCAAAGAAACGGAATTACGGAAAAGCTGGCACGTAAACCTTTACCATAGGCTTACTAATAACAGTGAATTTTTTTACAAATTTTCTCATCTGAGTCCTATGACTCGATAACTTGCAAATCTATGAGTCCCCGAATTGAAAGAACGATTCCAAATGTTAAACTTTTTTCTTTTTTTTTAAATGCATTTTTTGGACTCACATAATTTTAAACTTTGCATCCCCAGAGGTTTTTGTGAGTCCAGGACGCAGGACTCGCAGGTAACAAATCACTGACTAATAAGCAAACGCCGGCGAACAGGGTGATTTGTATAAGACGAACTTTTCGACGAAAAGTTAAGTTACAAACGAAAAAAAACAGCAATTTACCATACAGTCAAATGGTTTGGTACTAGTGTCCTGCAATCCAAATAGCGCAAGCCATTTTTTAACATTATACTTTGTAGCGGTTTTTAAGCTAAGTATAGATAAGCAAAACATAATTAAAGTTATTGGTTCGTGATTTTGCTAACTGAACCACCGTTTTGTCTCTAAGCGCTGCAGTACAACGGACCTCGAACGGACATTTGAATATAAACAATAACCATTGACTTCGGAGGACTGGCTCATGTTTCATATAGCTAACTTCTAACAGTACCGGTTCTGATCCTTTGGTATTACAAGACGCACAACATCTCACTTGAAGCTTCTGATCCGTGCAGATTTTATTTTTATCTAACTTCGGGTTCCCCGTGCCCATGTACATTTCCGCGAAATCATGGATATATATAGTCGGGTGTTATTTTATAAAAGTAGTGAATAAAAAAAACAAAAAAACAGAAATTTCTCTCTCGATATAGATTATAAACAGAGAAACTAATGGTTCTGAATGGGTATACAACACAGAAAAAAAATTGATAGCATAGTAAACCAATCCCGATATAATGGTTAAATGGCGTAATGAAGAAAGATCATACATTGGGGAAACTGGCCTGACATTGGGGGCCCTTAAAATCGGGAACCCAAGGCTGCAGCCTTGTTAGCCTACTGCTTATCCGGTCATTGTCTTGCCAGTTGAATAATAAATAGAATGCATGGTTACTGTCTTATGATAAAAGATTGATATCGGACCCGGATTAATATCGGCAGGAAATTCTCGGCAAGCATCGAATTCCTATTGTCCAGAATCATCATCGTCCGATTTCTTTGATTTGTTATCATAATACAGAAACAACGCGTTCTCTATTGACCCGCCGGATATGAATAACGGCCCGCTAATGACGTCAATTGGTTACGTTTTAATTGTTAGTGTAACTTTATGTATATCGAGACCCATATCGCCGTCTAAGTCTATGTCTCATATCGCAAACAGTGTATCGGGGGCCCATATCGCCGTCTGGGTGGAAGTCCCATTTCGTCGTCTATACTTTATAAAGTGCTCATATCGACGCCTGTGAATAGATTCCACACAGTTTGTGTAAAGGGCCAATTTAACAGTCTGGCGATTGGTTCCATAACACCATAATGGTATAGGTCCTATATGGCCGTCTGGGTATAGGTCCCATATTGTTTTCTGGGTATAGGTCCCATATGTTAATTTGAGTATAGGTCCCATATTGCCGACTGTGTATATGTCACATATTCCGTGTTGGGTATCTATGGCAAGCGGTTTATGGCAAGCGGTTCGACGCATAATCCCAAGAAACTAGGTTTCTCATGAGAACCTAGGTTCTCAGAATGAGAACCTAGGTTCTCAGAATGAGAACCTAGGTTATCGCTTCAAGATTGCACATGGCTTCAAGAACCCAAGTTTTCAAATGAGAACCTAGGTTTTCATGAGAACCTAGGTTCTCAATTAGAAACCTAGTTTCTCATGAGAACCTAGGTTCTCATTTGAAAACCTAGGTTCTCATGAGAACCTAGGTTCTCAGAATGAGAACCTAGGTTCTCATGAAAAACCTAGTTTCTTGGGATTATGCGTCGAACTGCTTGCCATATCCGTGGTTTTCATTTGGGAACCATAGGTTTTCATGAGAACCTAGGTTTTCAGAATTACGCGTCTTTAATACTAAATCCGTGGTTTTCATTTGGGAACCATAGGTTCTCATGAGAACCTAGGTTCTCATGAGAACCTAGGTTTCCAGAATTACGCGTCGGACTGCGTAAACTTGCTCGTTTGGAATACGGGACACATATTATTCAGGGCGCAGGATCAATGGGGTTCACATATGATTACACACGGGCTGGACAGAATGGAAACACGCCGTTAAGGACTTTATTTTTGCAGATATCTCAAATTATTGAAATATGTTTGCAAAGTATTTAGTGCATAAGTTTTTCTTGCTGTGTGGGCCGATATCTTACGATTGAATAAGACATTATTACACATTATCAATAGAGATAAACCTTCTATTTATACCATAATGATTGCTTACTATATCACAGACATACTTTAAATAGAAAACTGTACCGTACAGTCGTTTGAGGCCCGAACAAGGGAACTGAATATCTGAAACTCATTTAATGCTGTAACAATGAATTATGTAACGATTGATCTGAATTTGTTTCATTTTTTAGTCTAAAAATAATATTTACAATTAAAGATGTATTTCATAAACAGTTTAATTTTTTATTAACGTGTTCAGACCAATGTCGACCAATTACTTTACTTATTTCATTCCTCAAGAACACCAATGCACGGAAAACGTCGTACATATGAACAAGTTTCGTTGAATATTACTAAGCATTGTCTGAACATTGTTCACAAAATGTTCTTGGGGAGTAACATTCACTGTTTCACGTCTATTTCTTATCATTCTACACATATGCCACCAGCGTGTACTAAGCAATGGGAGACAACTGGAGGTTAATTATGGCAAGCGGTTCGACGCATTATCCCAAGAAACTAGGTTTCTCATGAGAACCTAGGTTCTCATGAGAACCTAGGTTCTCATGAGAACCTAGGTTCTCATGAGAACCTAGGTTCTCATGAGAAACTAGGTTTATGAAATCCCAAGAAACCAGGTTTCTCATGAGAACCTAGGTTCTCATGAGAACCTAGGTTTTCATGAGAACCTAGGTTCTCATGAGAAACTAGGTTTATGAAATCCCAAGAAACCAGGTTTCTCATGAGAACCTAGGTTCTCATGAGAACCTAGGTTTTCATGAGAACCTAGGTTCTCATGAGAAACTAGGTTTATGAAATCCCAAGAAACCAGGTTTCTCATGAGAACCTAGGTTCTCATGAGAACCTAGGTTTTCATGAGAACCTAGGTTCTCATGAGAAACTAGGTTTATGAAATCCCAAGAAACCAGGTTTCTCATGAGAACCTAGGTTCTCATGAGAACCTAGGTTTTCATGAGAACCTAGGTTCTCATGAGAAACTAGGTTTATGAAATCCCAAGAAACCAGGTTTCTCATGAGAACCTAGGTTCTCATGAGAACCTAGGTTTTCATGAGAACCTAGGTTCTCATGAGAAACTAGGTTTATGAAATCCCAAGAAACCAGGTTTCTCATGAGAACCTAGGTTCTCATGAGAACCTAGGTTTTCATGAGAACCTAGGTTCTCATGAGAAACTAGGTTTATGAAATCCCAAGAAACCAGGTTTCTCATGAGAACCTAGGTTCTCATGAGAACCTAGGTTCTCATGAGAACCTAGGTTCTCATGAGAAACTAGGTTTATGAAATCCCAAGAAACCAGGTTTCTCATGAGAACCTAGGTTCTCATGAGAACCTAGGTTTTCATGAGAACCTAGGTTCTCATGAGAAACTAGGTTTATGAAATCCCAAGAAACCAGGTTTCTCATGAGAACCTAGGTTCTCATGAGAACCTAGGTTTTCATGAGAACCTAGGTTCTCATGAGAAACTAGGTTTTTCATGAGAACCTAGGTTCTCATAGACACATAGAACTTAGGTTCTCATGAGAAACTAGGTTTTCATGAGAACTTAGGTTTTCATTCTGAGAACTTAAGTTCTCGTTTGATATCCAAGGTTTTCACAAGAACCTAGGTTCTCGACAGCTTTTCGCGTCGTTCTCTCTGATAACCTAGGTTTTCATGAGAACCCAAGATTTCATTTGGGAACCATAGTTCTCATGAGAACCTAGGTTTTCATTCTGAGAACCTAGGTTCTCATTCTGAGAACCTAGGTTCTCATGAGAAACCTAGTTTCTTGGGATTATGCGTCGAACCGCTTGCCATAGGACATCGCCTAATTGACGTATAACGTGTACTATAATCAGTGCGTCCGAAAATTTGTGGAGAGCAGGCAGTCAGCTCACAATGGTGGTTCGTTGTGTACATGTCTGTGTGCGTCCGTCTTACGACGGTACGTGCGCCTGTCCATTCTTGTCCGGATAATAAATTTAGTATTCATCATATAATTCTAAGAGAACGTACCACAAATATTTTCTTTGTTAATGAGGCGTGTCGTGTGTAAGATCCATGTCCTATTTGGGCATACTTTAGCTTTTCCGGACTATAACTTCATTATTAATCATTCAGTTTTAAAATAACTTACGACACATATTTAACCGTCTTGAAACAGTGTGTCGCTTATGAGCTCGGTCAGCTGCTGGAGCGTGTGCGTCTTGACCGGGGCGGAGTCACCCGCAGAGGGTTTTCTTGAAGACTTGTCGAAAGAGGGGAACTTCTGCGGGCAGCTCTGCTAATCAAGCGGGTACCGTCATCCCTCGAGCCGGACGTCTTCTCTACTGCTAACTTCGCTGTCTCACAGAACGCGAGGAGTGGGGTCCCCAAGCGGAATGCTAATAATCCGTAGGGGATGAAAATAAAGTGGTCTAGGGGTTGCCACTGTTGTCGCCAGGAGTAGGACGGGTCTTCGCTGTCTCCCAGAACGTAATGATCGGGACTCTACCATTTACCCTTGTAGGGGACGAAGATTTATAGTTGATATGTCCCCACTATAGTCGCCCGTAGTGGGATGGGAACAGCGGGACAGCGGATTTACTAGCGTAGAAGACGGACGGGGCGGACCTGGAGCAATCCAGGACTTCGAGTGGGTGGCCTTATGAATGTGTCCCAGGGCGGCGGTACTCAGTACGCTCAACGTACTGGGGAAATCGTTCTGGGGATCGGTTCGACGGCTGGTGACGTCAAGAGTGGCCATAAAGGCGGCGCAGCGCGCTTGGAGCAGGAGGAATATCTTTATTAAATTGTCATTGTCAGCACTCCCTTGGCGGAGTAACCTTGCCCTAAATTTGACCTTATTTGGCTCAAAACGAAATATTTTCCACTGGAAGATCACATGGGCAGGTCGATACCTTATATGTTGTCGTGAAGACGCGGAGGCGACCTGTTAATAACCTCTATAATACATACGTGTCGCTTATGAGATATGTCCCTTAGTACCACAAAGGTAAAACTATTTTTAGAGGTGAAAGGATGGTTGATTTTTGATTTTGGAAAAACAAAAAGATGACGAATATTCGTTGGTCATATTCCGATGAGTTTGAATTAAATTCGTGGATCGGAAAACCCACAAAATCAACGAAAATTAATGTCTCACGAATAAAAATGATTTTACATTGTCGGAAAGGGGGCCCCGATGTCTCACAGCTTCATGCGGCGTCTCATCTGGGTCTACGCTGTTTGCCAAGGCCTTTTTCTAGACGCTAGGCATAAATGGGTTAACCACCAGGATGATTATGAATTTTGCTCTGTTGGCAATCAACCCGTCATCACTGCCTCAACTTTGTCTGAAACATCATTTTGAAGGCAGTTCTGAACAGTATATATTAGCCACCCGGCACACAACAAGTTATTGCCTTTGTTTTGTTAGTATTTTTGTTGGCAGTGTAATAGCACTAGATACATCTTACTATGTTCATATGACTGTGCATGTATGTGTATATGATTAATATGCACACACATCAAAACAATTGTGTATACCCGCAGCCTGTACTGTATCTGTATTTGTATTATTATACCTCATATCGCACTTTCTAATGTGCTGAATGTACTAATAAACTGGTAAATCATACTTCAAATGAGCCTCGCAGTGCAAAAACGGGGCTTGATGTATGTGCGTAATGTGTCGTCCCAGATTAACCCTTTGCATGCTGGGAAATTTGTCGTCTGCTTAAATGTCGTCTGCTGAATTTCTAAAATCAGCATTTTCTTCGAATTTTTTTCTGAGACCACTATCAGAATAGCAAACAGTTTGGATCCTGATGAGACGCCACGTTCTGTGGCGTCTCATCTGGATTCAAACTGTTTGCAAAGGCCTTCAAAATCCGGTTCCAGCGCTCAAAGGGTTAACCCTTGCAGTCCACAATTTTAGGAAAAAAAAACACAACACAAAAACAAACCCACAGTATTTCACATTGTTCCATCGTTTGCGTTACAAACTTAATTCGCACAAGTCCGTTTAAACAAACAACATTGTTGGCTTTAATTTGGAATATAAACACATCACCTTAAGTCATTGTTGATCATACAGGAAATGAAACATGAAACTCAAATAGACAATATCGATTCTTGCTGAAACTAATTAGTAATAATTAAACATTACATTTTTAAATATAATAATTAAACAAGTGTCAACATTCTATGTTTGCTGAAGTATGTTTGTGCCAAAGACGTATGCCACAGTTATTTCCACATACTTGTTGTTAACCCATTTATGCCTAGTGGTCTCTCCCATCCTTCTAAATTGGATCAATTTATTTCCAAAATTAGGGATGTCTAGTATGTTTATTTCTATATTTAGAATATTTCTTACAGAAATTCCTTTAAGCAAACAGCGCAGATCCTGATGAGACGCCGCATCATGCGGCGTCTCATCTGGGTCTACGCTGTTTGCCAAGGCCTTTTTTCTATACGCTAGGCATAAATGGGTTAAACTGTAACGCATTTCCGTCGACCTAATGGGAGTACATTTCGATCATTCTCACCGCAACTAGACGAAGACATGTAATAAACCAACAAATAAGAAATTACCGCCTTGTCGTGCCTTGTGTACTGCCTTTAGTTATACATGTACATATACTAATAAGCGTATTACGAGTTTGTTTTACTCATACAGTTCATGCGGCATTCCTTCCACTAAAAATTACACATATGAACCGCGTTATGCGAAAATGGGTATTATGCTTTATGCGGTAAACGTAGCTCCAGACCAGCCTGCACAATCGCGTAGTCTGGTCAGGAGCTACCTGTTCCGGTAACGAGACCACGAAACCTTGCGTGACTAAGTAGCGGACAGGGTAGCTGCGGACCAGAGCAGTTGCGGATGCGTAGGCTGGTCTGGAGCTACGCTGGCCGAATATGACATAACACACATTTTCGCATGACGCGTCTCATATATGCGGAATCTTCTATATAAACATGGTATATTTAAAAATAATGCTTATTTTACTTTAATTTGTCTTTTAAACTTGTCTGGATTGTTTGGTTATAATCATTGTTATGGAAATTATAAAAAAATGACCCAAGCAGATGACCTTTCGTTTTCTGTCTTCTTGTATGTACGCGTACGCGATCGTGTGAAATACACTTTGATCAGTTTCGTAGATATGAATTAAAACTGATGGCATTAACTACAAAAATATGCGCATGAATTCCGTTTTTGAAAGAGACGTCTCAATGACATAGATTTTATTGGCATAAACAACTTTTTTTAAACGATACACCACATGTTTTAGTTTTGAATAAATATGATGTCGTATGTTTATTACGGCATAAAATGTTAAGATAAGATTGTTTACCATGTTGTTTTTTTTAAATACTTTTGTGGTCTGGCTCTTTTCATCTTGAAAATTAAAATGTTTAAGTAAAGTACCAAACGACTACGAAATCTATGTACAACTTAAATTCCATATAAACTACCACGTGCGTTCTTTATCATTATTTTCATTAATCAAAAATATGTTCATAGTCCAGTAAATAAGTAATGATGAAAATGCGACCCAACAATGCGTGGTCGGAAAAATCCATACTAAACACCGATAAAACCGGTTTGGAATATTGATGCATTTAATAACACCTTTATATCTAACTGTTGCAGACACAAACGTTTGATAAAATACCAAGAACTCTGGGTGCTTTAATATGTCCATTATTGTGTAATATAACTTCATTTTACACGTTCTGGGCCGGCGGCTTTAACTTTAACCCATTTATGCCTAGCGTCTAGATAAAAGGCCTTGGCAAACAGCGTAGACCCAGATGAGACGCCGCATGATGCGGCGTATCATCAGGGTCTGCGCTGTTTGCTTAAAGGAATTTCTGTAAGAAATATTCTTAATAAAGAAATAAATATATTAGAAATCCCTAATTTTGGAAATAAATTGATCCAATTTAGAAGGATGGGAGAGTCCACTAGGAATAAATGGGTTAAACTCCAATCGGCGAAGTATGCGTACAGCCTGTTTATTATGGATGTTAATATCACAGAACAAGCAAATTATTTATAAAATATTGTTAGAATTTAGCAATCGATAAGGCATTTGTTTAATACGCCGATGTTTTTTATAAGTTGAAGTAATGTTTGTTATCAACATACAAAATGATATATTTAGAACGAAACTTTCAGCATTGCCAAATGACAATAATTACCGCTCTGATTTTTTATTTCATTACTTCTGAATTTCGATTCCGGTAAATTAAGTTTTTTAGTCAATGATGTGTGTAGATTTTTTGTAACGTTTTAATAAGTTATTAATGAAAAGAAACGAATACATACAAATGTACGGGAAGTTTGTGTAGCTTTGTACGTGTCACGAGTATTCACAAAGTTCCAAATGAAAATCTTAACTTGTAATTGTTTTACCTCCAATCAATCTTCATTCAAATTGTATACCAATAATTGAAATCAATCCACTAATTAAAAAAAATCGCGAGACTCAAGTCTTAGCTCTTTAGGCATTAGTTTTGAGCTTAAAACATTAAATCTTTCTCACTCTGAAATGTATATACTCAACAAACCAAGATTTTAGAAATGGTATACATGTAACAATGTTCATAGTTGAGCTTTGTGAACGCGGACTCAAAGTAACTAAGAGAGAAGGTTCAGTGTACCATATCCGCTCATCGGTTCCTCTCTGGCTTTACTCACATAATATGCAATAATTCACATGGTATTTATGCTGACTGACATTATAATTTAATTGCGGTTCTCCTAATGCCGTTTCGCTCATTTACATTACTATGTCTAATAGACTAGAATTAAACCCAGTAGACGAGACTCGCGTATTCGGTTAATTGTGGGCAGAAACGGGTCTTACACCTTTTATTAATATGACGACGTCGCCTACATGAACTACCCGGTAAATAATATTTAATTACCCTAACATCTCTCTTCTGTGACTGACTGTCGTTTAGAACGATCGGTTTTTAGAAATTAACCCATGAGTAGGAATATTTTAAATTACTCCATGTGAAATCAGAAACTAAGACAATGAAACACAATTTAAATATATTTTATTGGTTTTTCCTCTTCTTCCTTAATATATAAAATGTACGAGCCACGTACAACACATTTCATCGTGGCAATATCTATAATAGTATATAGTTTTGAAAGATTTACAACAAAATTGACATACGTCAGGGAATACCCTTAAGATATCAGAATAAGTGATCAATTGAATTCCTATACGACTTTTTTAAACTGTCTTACAATTTCCGTAAATTGACGTGGCTCAATACTTTATCTTTAGCCTGCGGCTATTATGCTACTTAAAATACGACCTGTCCTAAATCATAAGCGTTGACAGGAGTTTCCCCCGGGGCAATGAAAGAACAATGACTAAAGTCAATACCGTTGACTCGTAGTGAGTTATGTGTCACAAAATACATTTTTTTCAATGCTCAAGATAAATAATGAATTCAGCACTTAGAAATATGGAATGATAAAAACCCTTTTCCGCTAACCGACGGGAGACAACTTGTATATATTTTTTTAAAGGGAGACAACTTTCTGATATCTGTTTCAGTCAATTTGCCTCTGTTCAACTACTATGTACCTTATTTGAAGTCGTCATCCATTTCAATGATTATTAAGGGATCTGAACACTCACCCACAGGTAATGCTTTCACAATACAAAATGGTGGTGAGGGCAGTTTTAATGCAAATATTTAACTTAACTACATCAACTGTGCATAATTTCTATGTAAACGGTGGCACAGACATGAATAAAATATCTACAATAATAATAATAATTACAACAGTTAAAAAAACCTAGTCCATTTTTAGCAGCCTCAATATTCAGCTTTAAACGTGATCCTTTCTCGCAATAAATATACTCTGCAATCTTGAGTCCATGTCATAGTCTAGGTACAATTCCTCACGCGAGACTGTCCCCAATCGTCTCATGAAGTAAACACATGCATAACAAAAACTGCTGCTCGATCATCACTGAAAACTGACTTGCTCTGACCGTTAATTGACAATTTTAATAAACTAAACGTTTCAAGTGACATCATTTAGAAGAGCAGTGTGCTCATTCCTCCCATTTCACTCTGTTCCTTGACGAAGATCTCGAAGTATTGATATATGATAGTGACTGCGAGCAATATACCAGTACCACTTCCAATGGCGCCTGAAAGCAGAGAATATTCCTGCTTAGTTTTCACTGACAACATAAACATCTGTGATGGTAGAAAAACTGATTGTAGTAAAACATAACAAAGAAATAATATTGCTCAGAATGGCCAAAAACCAGGTCAAAATTTCAAACAAACACGCACGGCATGTGGTAACCACCCCAAACATTTAACCCATTAATGCCTAGTGGACTCTCCCATCCTTCTAAATTGGATAAATTTATTTCCAAAATTAGGGATGTCAAGTATATTTATTTCTATATTTAGAATATTTCTCACAGAAATTCCTTTAAGCAAACAGCATAGACCCTGATGAGACGCTGAATTATGCGGCGTCTCATCTGGGTCTACGCTGTTTGCCAAGGCCTTTTTTCTAGACGCTAGGCATAAATGGGTTAAAAACACATGTTCTCAATATTACTATTTCCCTGCATAGCTTTACAAACATTTCTTTAAATACTAGTTCTTTAACTGAATCACCTAAAATCATGGTCATCAAATGGGTAATAGCCAAATTTGCTCGAGAGAAACAGAATAATCAAACAAATAGGAGCTGTACAAAAAAACTTCTGTTGACATCATTGAAACTTGAAGAAACCTATTGCAGTGCATACCCATGAAGTCGGCCATGACTGAGAGTGCTCCTATACAGAGACCACCGAATGCAGCAGCGGTGGGGATGTATCGGTTGAGCTCCTTGATCATCGACGTGTCACGGTGACCCCGCATCACCATCTGCTGGTCCTTCAGCTGCTTAGCAACCTGTAACATGGCAACAATATTGGCATCAGCTAAACAGCTCTTAACATAACAATTATGTTTAAAATACGCCAAGGCTTGTAAATGATCTTTACACATATTTTGTTTTGGCCATATACTTTTGAATTTAAACAAGAGATGTGTTTGTCAGAAACACAATGCCCCCTACTGCGCCGCTTTGATTTTTTTTTCTTCAAAACCTAAACGCAAAGTGTGACAGAATTTCAGAAGGACAGACGGACAGTGCGATCACTATATGCCACCCTACCGGGGTCATAAAAACAGATGTAAGCATTTTGCCCAGTACTTTTTTGTGTTTTGAAGCTCCGAATTGCCCTTTTCAAACGCAATGCAGCCATGCAACCTTATCAATAATGATCTTAATTGCCTTTTGACCAAAAATTTTAGTCTAGATGTCTGAAAAATCAGCGACTATCATTGTCTGTGACCCTTCCACTGTGCTTGATTGACTCCATAGGAGCACATGTCTTATTGAATTTTCTAATCAATTAGATTTAATCTATAACAGTGCTCCCTCTATTTAATAGCTGTTTGTTTTCTTCTTCTTTTAGACTCGTTAAATATCAGCCATTTCCCAAGACATATCCCCCTCCCCCTAAATCCATCTCGAGTTGTGGCCAAACCAAATCAGACTTAACAATTGGGTCATAAATGCAGTCAGACATATACGTGTTTTACGTTGCTATGCAAACATGTGGCATACAACATTATGCTAAGATGGCGGACAATGGATAAAATAAATAAGGATTATCTGCAAAAAATCACAAAAGACTATCAAATTAACGACAGCATCATATAATTAGTAGGGATGTATGAAATGCTTGTGTATATTAACGATGGAGAATAAGTTTTAGATACATTCAACAATTATTAGAAATTTACACAGTGAATGTATGTCACGAAAACAAAGTGTACATACATCCTTTGCACTTGAGCCAGACACTTCAATCCATGTCTTGGAGAAGAAAGCGCAGGAGCCAAGCATGAACAAGATGTAGAGGAAGGCGTGAATAGGGTCCTCAGCAACGTGACCAAGGGTCTCTGGTGGGGACAGATAGTAGCACAGACCTCCAACAGGGTATGAACGGGCCGGGCCACCACCGCTTACATCCTGGTAAAACAGAGAAAGCATTAAATGATCGAATTTTTGTAACATTTTTGTGGGTGACATGTCTTTTCCTGGCCATTTTGGGAAAATGCAATTTTAGGATTGGGATTTTTTTTCGCTTGAAAAGTCCTCTGAGGTGGGAAAAACTAATCAAATATAACTGTTTATAATAATTCAAATTAGCAAAATCATATAAATTATAGTTATATACTTAGTTTAATGGAATTGAAATAAAATTGAGATATAATAAATCATTAGACAATTCTTTTCAAAGATTTTTTTTTTAATTTGGGATTTTGTTTTCAGATTGGGATATTTGTTTAACATTTTACTTTACAAATGGGTCCATTAAATGGACCCGTAGATACGACAGGAAAAGGCCTGCGTGATAAGACTTTTTTGCCCGTTATTGATTCAGTTTCTCATCATGTAAAACTGTAGACACAATATATAGAATAACATGTGAATCTTTTTCATACATAAATTACTATGGTAAAATACTTACAGCCCACACTCCTAACAAGTTGATGAAGAAATTTCCATGGAATTTGGTTGCCAGCATCTGAAAACAGAGATTTGCATTGAGTAAAATAATTACATAAGAAATATTCCAGTACACAGGAAAAGAAAATCCAAACACTAACATAATTAGTACTAACTGAAAATAGCAATAGCAGCGTTTTGATAAATGTAATAACACAAAAGATATATTAAACAAAAGAAATGCCCATGCAAATGACAACTTATCAAAACTGATTCACTTATTATCTAAAAGCTAACAACATGCTATATGAGCAGCTTCAGTGCAAAACTTTAATAAATTTACAGATTCTGCAGCCATAATTTTAAATGGACTAGGTTCACCTTTCTAACTTTTTATAAGGTAATATGTCTAATTCAATTTAAAAGAATTCTCATACATTTAACAGCTTTGTAATGAACCTTTCCTTACACCAATGAAGGCCGCAGTGAACACCATACCTGAGAGATGACGTAGAGGTTTGAGACGAGGGCGCTCTGCAGGATGATGGGTATGTTGGAGGTGTAGAAGAGCTTGATGGGGTACGAGCTGTACTGGCCACGGTAGCGCGCTGACTTGATGGGTAGGTCCACACGGAATCCCTGTCAGAACAACCAAAAACATGCTGTAGACCCGGCCTTACGTCACCGTACAGTCAATAGCTAAACCATTTTTGAAGTGTTTTTTTTTAACCCCTCCAACTCATCATTTTGTAATTATTATTATTATACAATGTAATAAAATTTAATTGTCCGGACCAATATTATGGTTGTCCCGTACAATCGGACTACCGTTAATGTTGAGCCCTGTCATTTTGAAAAGAACTCCTCAGTAAATATAAACTCTCTGAGTTTTTCTTAGATATCTGTTAAGTAGGCTAGCTTTTAGCAAGTTAACAGTAAAATCAATTTAACATGAATCAGTATGTTAAGCATTTTTTTAAATTGCTTGTAAGCCTGTGTACCTGGAAGTATATGACCACGCCAAACACGAAGACTGTAGCCATGAGGTTCATAAGGTTAGGAAGGTTCTGTCTGTAGAAGGCCTCTCTCAAACCACGCACTTTGTCTTGCTTGGTGGCCAACAGGTGGAACAAGGCAATGATTGCTCCTTCAAACTCAGTACCTAGGAACACAAAGAGATAAAAGTGGCTGAAATCTTAACTACATGTAACTGGAAATAATTTAGGTTTGTAACCTAAATAGAAGAATATTAACAGAGGTTCAATTAAGTAATAGAGCTGTATGAGAGATGAACTCAAAGTAGCGATTTTTTGTGTGTGGAAACCTTCAATTGGAATTGTGAAGGGGCCATTTGGGAAAAATATATACCATTTTTGAATATAAAATGTTCCATACAAATGGTCATGGATTTGCCAAATTTGTTAAAGTGGCTAGGAGGCTAGCAGATGCCTTATTTACAGAAGGTCAGAGTCAACATTTTGCAAATTATCATAAATGGTATACATTTGTACTTTGTTTTGACAGGATGAGCATATGCATATTAGCAAAACGAGCCTACCTCTGCCAGTATTGACAGTAGCCGGACTGAATGCCTTCCAGACGATAGTCTCACAGATGTTTGTTGCAATGAAGAGAGAGATACCCGAGCCCAGACCATAGCCCTTCTGTAGGAGCTCATCCAGTAGCAACACAATGAGACCCGCAACAAACAGCTGTAAACAGAGAACATGTGCTACATGTACATGTATTTTATCTGTGCAAAATACATCCAAACTAAATTTTTTAAACTCCAATTTTATCCCATTAATATATACTTAAAAAGTTAAAATATTACAAGGAAAATTTATAGAAAAAAGTATTACCCAACAACAGAACTAAAACTTGTCGCATTAATGACAAATACCCCCTCTGAATGCTACATGAAGTACAAGTACTGTGAAGCAATTTGTAACAATGATAAATTGGCAAGTTTTGACTCTGAGGGAATGATTAAAAAATTGCATGTAGAGAATCTTAATACATTGTCACCAAATAATAAACCTTTGGACCTAGTGTTTTCAAAGGAACAGATTTTATTACAGCTATTTTGTAAAATACTTCTACAAGTGTATATAAAATATTTATCCCCTGTGTGTGGTCAGTTTTGCCCCAAGGGTCATGAAATAATGAAACTTAGCAGAGAACCAATACACAATGTAACATATCAAATCTGGACTTTGTACTTTAACAGATGTGAATTTTTGCTTATAAAATCTATTATAGTAATACTGATTATGTTACAAGTCTTAGTTGAAAAAGGGGAACAACTTTTGTAATATTTAACATAAATAGCAAAAGCACAGCACAACTTCATAACTTAAGGTAGTTAAAGAACAATTCATGAAAGTTTGAATGTTGTAAGTGGAAAAAGTGAAAGAGAACTTCTAAGGACACATTTGTGTCAACCAACCAACAGACAGACATCCATGGTGATTCCAGTAAAACCCCTCCTTACTTTGTATCAGGGAGGTACAATGACATTTGCCATTGTTATTGCTATCATGTGTTATCTCAAATGGAAAAAATACAATTCACAAATGAATCCTATGATGACATGGTTTCTACCAGGGATCATCCCTATTTGACACAAATGTTTACCTGAATGATGATAAGGAGACAGACACCAGCTCCAACATCAGAGGGGTCACCATACATCCCTGTCATCACATACACAATGGCCTGTCCCACTGTTATCACCATACCAAATACTGAAAAGGAACAACCAACCTTTAAAAAAAGCTAATTACAAGCAGTGGTATTTTTTTTTACAAATTTTCTCATCTGAGTCCTGTGACTCCATAGCTTGCAAATCTATGAGTCCCCGAATTGAAAGAACAAGTCCAAATATTAAACTATATTATTTTTTTAGAAGTTTCAATGCATTTTTGGGACTCACAATATTTGAAACTTTGCATCCCCAGAGGTTTTTGTTAGTGCAGGACGCATGTCTCGCATGTAAATAAATCACTGTTACAAGGAATGACAGTCATTTTAAAACGGTAAAAGTCAAGCTGATTGTTTTCCATTATTATTTTTAGCTTATTTCAAACATGAACTACAATAAAGCTTATTGCAAAGTAAATTTTGTCAAATTTTTTCACAAAATATACAAATGAAAAATTTCACACTTACATTTCTGGGCACCATTGAAGAGAGCCCTATCCTTAGGGGTATCACCAACTTCAATGATCTTGGCACCAGCAAGTAGTTGCATGATCAGACCTGAGGTTACGATTGGAGAAATACCAAGCTCCATCAGAGTACCTGAAAGATAAATGCAGGCCTTTTTCTCACCATCTTGGGAAAAAGTACAACGGTTACATTGGGAAATTTATGCTGCAAAAATTGTAATAAAAAAAAATCTTATCACTAAAATGTATTTTTACTTGATTGTTTTCAGAAACACATCTTTAAAAAACTTTTTTAAGCACTCAAGATGAAACTTTTAATGTTTGCTCTGTGAGAACTGAAACTGAATAAATATATTTGAAAACAGATTTATCCGCTACAACATACCTCTGCTAGATGCAAGAATAACTCTTTGCCAATAAAATGGATCGGCAGAGTCTGATGACATAATGCCAAACAGTGGGATTTGGCAGCACACAAGGAAAATGAACAATGTTATAGCTGTCCATAGCACTTTCTCTCTGAACTGGATCTGAAGAGTGGTAAATTTAATAGATTATTTATCAAGTATATTTTATCAAGAATATTAATAAGTGCAACTTTTGCCAGTTTTCAAATAATATTGTGTAAAAACGCTGCCAAGACGCATCATAAATGGAAATTACTGTTAAAAAACAGGTGTAAATGACACTTTGAAGTATAACTTCAACATGATAGAAATCTTTCTGTCTAAAATGGTTGTTTACCTTGCGGTCAGGTTTTGAAATCTCTGGCAGAACTGCACAGAAAGGCTTGATGAACTCTAAAAATTTAACTGAAACAAAAAGAGTGTTACGTTAATTTTGTTTAACACATGAACACCTAATAAGCATGAAATCAATGCATCTAATTGTAAACAGTCTCCACAATAAATGATATAATTCTGTGTCGGGAATCATAATGCAATTATACTGGCTGTCAGGCCGGTGATTAGTATTAAGATTTGATTTTAATGTTATTATAAGAAAAATAATTCATGTGCCACACAGGGCACATTAACAGACATGTGCCAAAAAGGGCACATGAACAAAGTTAACAATCTCTTGTATTGTTCAATTTCTTGGCCAATAAACTTTAACTTTTAAGTAAACATATGAATCAATTGAAAATTAGGATCATGCAAAATCATAAAATGAATGCACATTTGAAGAAACGTTGATCAAACTTGTTTCTTTTACACATATACCCTAATTTTTTTATCTCGAATATCATCGGCATCCGAAATTATACATCATAAAACTCAAGAATCTTTCTTTCAACGTCATTCTCCACCCACGTTAACGTTATTGTAAGCGGCCGACGTGGCAGCCGGCGAATAACAAAGATTTATTTTTGAAAATAATTAGATATATTTTATTTTGAAAAAATATAAAAACAAAAGAAATACATACTCCCCATTTTGTCTGCTGGGTAATTACTCCCTTTCACGTGTCAGATTTAGCAGAAATTAACCCAAATTTCTGCGTGTGTTCAATCCCTGTGTACAAGCGGAAGTGCAGCTTTTGAAGGAATGATCACGTGATCAGTGGACGTGTAGCCAACATTTAACTTTTGCATGAAGTATTTTATTTTTCAATGAAAATTACCCATTACAACTTCTTTTGAAACATGATGCTACATTAATGATTTATTTTTCAATACTTAGTTCTTTATTAATAATATAAACAAAAACTAATTTGACAACTCAACGGTTACATACAACTAAGTAGAAAGGCTACACTCAACGAGTTATAATCAAAACGTACCCAGACCATAACGTATCCACACTGTTCAGTCATAAGGTAACGAAAAATGGTCAAGACGTTCATGAACAATATGGTTAAAGCAACTTTTTTGTGTTAAAAACGAGTTTTCTTATTCTTGCGGACAAAGCGTCTCGTGTGTGTGTGGAAGAATACTAAGTATATTAATTTGCTGCATTTAAAATGCGGCAGCTCCTTATCTGGGGTGTGATCGTGTTTGACACTTAAAGTATTTATTAAATGCGTACGACGAAGAAATCAAGTAAAACTAACTTATTCGACAGAAAAATATCCAGATTTTTTTGTTCTTATGTTGTGTTTTTCGTCTTTACATGTAAGGTATTGTCCCTTTATTATGTATTATGTATTTTCTCGCAATGGACATATTTTAGATATCTGTTTATGAGTGCTACGCTGGATAAATTAGTTTTTGTACTTCAAGGATGTGGTACTTTATTAATGTGTTAACACTGTAGTCCTATTGTTGCGTAGTCTGTCTTTACATTTTCAGGAATTGCCTGTTTGTTTACCGTTACAATTTATTTAAAATGTATTAATTTACACTGATAACTGATAACATGCATGTATACAAATTATATACATATTACCTTTTGTTTTGAAACATAAAAAACAAATCGTTGCAAATTATGTTGTTTCATTTTAAGGCCAACAATAAAGTTTTTGTTTAAAACAATTTTAGCACAACTGGTAACGTTTTGACCAACTACGTTTTGCTACGTTAAGGAACGTTTCGACCAGCTCCTCACTCAACAGTGATGCATGTGTGATCTATGACATGAACCGGTATCTTGATACTCAGTTGCACGCAATAAACGCTTGGTATATAGTCCATGGAAGCAACACTGTTAGGTCATGTGTTCAGAATTTGTTGAAACACACATGTAGAAATTATTTTTACACTTTTGTCGTATGCTAAGATTTGCTTTTGCTGTATTTATTTACGAATTATTTAGATTGACTGAATACATTTTTAGAAAAAGAAACAATGGGAATTTTCCTTCTTGTGTTTTTGACCATTTATTACATAAATAAGTTATCAGTCATTCTAAAGCTAGAAAGGTAAACAATTTCATACAGCCATTTACTTCAAATTTAGAAATTTGTTTAGACAGCTGAGGTTATTATCATCGAAAGGTTTATATTAGTAATAGAGAGATGTACATGTGTTATTTCTATGAGCATTGTATCTCCCTTGCCGCATGTTTATTGAAACTTTTCATATGTAGGGCATATATGATCCGGTTAAAAACGTTATTTGTAAAGTACCACGCTTGAAATTTCGGGTGTAAAGCTCTTGACATTAATTACAAAACTGTTAAGTATATTTCGTATGGTTTCTGCAGCCTACATATGTGTCGTGTTCTGAGAAAAATGGGCATAATGCTTGTGCGTAAAGTGTCGTCCCTAATTAGCCTGTGAAGTCCGCACAGGTTAACCAGGGACGACACTTTCCGCCTAAACTGGATTTTCGCTAAGAAGAGACATCATTTAAACGAAAAATTCAATTAAAGCGGAAATTGTCGTCCCTGATTAGCTTGTGCGGACTGCACAGGCTAATCTGGGATGACAATTTACGCTTAAGCATTTTCCCAGTTTTCTCAGAACGCGACACATATTGTCAGGTCAAGTTAGAATCTAAAAAGTCATTGCACATGTTTTTTGTTTATCTGTAAATAAACAACACTATTTTGTTATGACGCGCCCATATTTAATATAACGTCCTCGTTGTTCGGTACGCAGTGTGACTCAACATTTGTGTTTATTAACAAGGTATCAACTCAAAATCGATGATAATTTTTATTTTGGACATTCTGTCGAAGAATAAACTAATTTTCTGTGAGTTTAGGTTATTTTTNGCCACTTGCTGTAAAAGAATTATTGTATATGTGTTGATAGTGACAACTCGCATGCACAGAATGCCATGGTGAGAGGCGACTATAGAGTATAGGTCTTTCGATACTACTATGGGCCTCGCTCTGGGAAAACAGGGCTTAAAGCATGTGCGGACTGCAGAGATGCGTATATGGATTAAGACCCGTTTTCCCATGACGCTTCATATATGTACATGTAAGAATTAAGTAAGCTTTACTTTTGGGATTTGAATCCATGTGAAAGCGCTCGAAAGGCTTTGAAAATGTTTGTCTAAAAGCGGTGTAATCTGTGTCGTGTTCTGAGAAAACTGGGTATAATGCATGTGCGTAAATTATCAACCCAGATTAGCCTATGCAGTCCGCACAGGCTAATCAGGGNAAGGCCTTGGCAAACAGCGTAGACCCAGATGAGACGCCGCATGATGCGGCGTCTCACCAGGGTCTGCACTGTTTGCTTAAAGGAATTTCTATAAGAAATATTCTAAATATAGAAATACATATACTAGACATCCCAAATTTCGGAAATAAATTGATCCAATTTAGAAGGATGGGAGAGTCCACTAGGCATAAATGGGTTAAAATGTTTGTCTGATAACGGGGTAATCTGATCATCGTTCTGTAATCTTTACAAATTTACTATCTTTTAAAGGTGGAGAAGCATACACAATTAATATTTTTTTATGAATTATGTACAACATCGTTGTATAATACATATATAACAACCAAAACGAGATGATACTATTTGATATTTTAATCTAATCATAATTGATACAACTATAGGCAAATATAACTTTATCCATGCAATTCGGTATGAAGAGGAAGTACACTGGTGTAAAATTCACCAAGCCCGTTCGAATTGGCGACTTTAATTTTACTCCTGTTGAATACGATATCCGAAATATTCGCCCCGTCGGGCTTCTCTATTTCAGTTCGCGCCCGTATTTTGCAAAATGGTTCCTGTCTGGAAGTGACATCATTATACGGTGACGATACTTGATACTAAATGAAGCGTTTGTCATCTTGTGCGTAACAGTACCTAGTCAATTTGTGTGCGCGAAGGGTTAATGTTTAAATTGACATTGTTTATTTTCCAACAAAATATCAAATTACTATTCACCAGAACCAGCAGGAGAGACAACGTATAACAGAGCACATGTGGTCCTTCATTTATGGCAACGAACCTATTGCCAAACACACGCAAAACATATGTAAAAGACTATACATACACATACACATCACATGGGGTCACCGCATTGGAACGGTCAATGCAAAGCGAAGGGGGTTGAAATCGGTTTTAAGGAGCCACAAACTTCACACTTGGTGTGGAATTATTCACGAAACATTCAGGTGTAAAAAACCATTAACCTCATAGCATCACAGTTCAAACAAATAAGCAAACATATTGATATTTGCACGTTATTCCTCGAAAAATGATGTGACAAACGTACAACCTAGGGTGACTATTAAGTTATATTATGGCGACCTGATGTGTTCAGTTTGCAGCCCTGCAGAGAGAGTTTCTGTTAATATTTTTTTTACACCCATGCTACTTTTTAAGAAATAAAACACGAGTTACGAAATGAGTATATCAGTAGGATACAAATTAGACTGTGGACGAGATGTTTTATGTTATGAGCACATTAAAACATAGGCGGTGCATAGTCAATGGGATATTATGCGGTTGAATGGTCTTGATTCCCACGAGTGCCGATCAAGAAACGACCATATTAAATATGGTTATTAATAACGATATTATTAATTATCACCCACTTCAGTGACACATCGAGTTTTGGCATTTTTTGCACAATAGCCAATGATCGATTTCCTCTGTTGATGGTTCGATCTTGATGTCAATGTGATGACATTTGTTTTTGTGTTTTTTTCGTTTATTCAAAAATACATTTTAAATGTAGTTTCATTACCGATTAATTATGCCACTCAATATTCAAATACAATCGTGCCATCATAGCCATATAATCAAATAACTTGTATTTATTTAAATCTGCGAAGTCTAGTCTGGAGCTACCCTGTCCGTTAATGAGACAAGGAAACCACGCTCAAATCAGAATTGATTTCGTTTACAGATAAAATTGATATACGCTTATAAACAATAACCCACTTTATTTAATGACATTCATGTTTGAGATGTATCATTAACCCGTCAAACATATCTACATAAATCAGCATCTTTAAGTGCCAAGGGCTACTTAACATGTCAAACTACAATGAGTCGTGGTTGTTTGATCCTTCAGTCTTTATGGGTTTTTTAATTATAACACAGCGATATCTTTTTGTATCTAAGTTAAATATGTTACGTCATAAATTAGGAAAATGACAAAAAGTGAAAAAAATATTGATTCTGATTGGCGAAAAAAGATGCTATTTTATATATATCTGCTTGAAAAAACATTATTGACTTATTATCAAATTTCAAAAGTCACTGGTTTAGTTATTTAAACCCAGTTTAAGGTCAATTTCCACTTTTTAACAATTCCATAATTTTAACAATACGTTGAAAATTGTAACCTCAATTAATTGTGGGAGACATTCTCGTAGCGTCCACTTCGGACGCA
Organism: Dreissena rostriformis; assembly: GCA_007657795.1. Lineage (NCBI taxonomy): Eukaryota > Metazoa > Mollusca > Bivalvia > Myida > Dreissenidae > Dreissena > Dreissena rostriformis. The sequence continues at coordinate 2,212 of VMBQ01002505.1, read as the reverse complement.
GAAGACCCGAGGGTTCAATACTCACACACGCTTAAAAAATTCAATGATATTCAAATATTTGCAATATATTTTCAACATATTTAATAAAACAAAAAATAAATAAGCCAATCTTTAAACCAAAATTCCATTAAAGCGAAATGTGTCGTAGCTGATATGCGAAACTTTGAGCACATGCATTAAGACCAGAGCACGGCCTAATTGTATTACTCTATCACTTATTGTATCAAACGACCTATAAGCACATGGGATGAGGCAGTTGCCTCTCACCATGGCATTGTAGAGTCAAATCCCTATGCGTGCGAGTTGGGCTTGTTGTCATAACCGACAAATATATGGTTACCCTTAATTCTTGTAACAGCCTTTTAATATTGATAAACAAAACAAATCTTTAAGCAACGTAAAAACTAGAAAACATGGCTGTGATTCACAAAGATTTGAACTTGGTCCCACAATTCCACAAGTCCACATACTCCCATCTTGGTCCCACAATTCCACAAGTCCCCATACTCCCATCTTGGTCCCACAATTCCACATACTCCCATCTTGGCCCCACAATTCCACAAGTCCACATACTCCCAGTCCGTATCACCTACGAACGCTTGGTCCCACAATTCTACAAGTCCACATATTCCCATTCCGTATCACCACAATTCCACAAGTCCACATACTCCCATTCCGTATCACCTACGAACGTTATTGATTTGCAGAAAGAAATTGCTCTTTTATTTGTCTAGTCCCATGCAAAGACTGAGCGATAAAACGGCCAAGAATAGTTTAAAGAATGTGTTCAGATATAAACACACTAATAAACATTACATACGTTATTGGTTGGCTCACTTGAGTAAACTTTTTGGTCAACCCCAGAGGTGGTCTGGTAAAATAGATTTAACGAGCATTTTGTATCTCATTTAATGATTTAATGAGATACAAAATGCTCGTTTTACTTTTGTGGCACAAAATACTAGTATTTCATTTTAATTTCCCGCGACAATTCATATGCATACGACACACGAACACTAAAATGGTACACGAACATGTGTTGAATATTTTGTCACACACAAAAACTAACATATAATTTTGTATCTTGTTAAATCTATGTTACCAGACCACATCTAGCGTTGAAATTTTGGCTATTGCTATACGGAACACTGTTTTTTTATGGGTTAACTTTATTTTATGAAATATTTTACGAAATATTCGTTGATTTTGAGTGTTAATGGGCCTTTAAGAAGTCCCAGCGAATCGAATATAATCCAGATTTCCATCGGCCATGCTCTAACATGATATGAGCAAAATATATAAAAATGTATTAATAAGTTTGCTTGCTAAATTTTCTGAGAATGCAAAGCCAGAAACAGCTTTCTCGAATAAAACAATGTCTTATTGAATGTTTAATAATTTGGTTGTTTTCAGCAGTTTCCTTGGTTTAAATGTAGTATATTCATCTTTAACATGTGGCGTATTCGAATGGTTGCTAAACGAAAACAAATATAACGGAGATATGATTTATTGAAAAGAAAAGTCACCGGACAAACTATCAGCAGTTAATTACCAATTAATGAAAAATAATTGAATAACAACTTAATGCCAAGAATATACACAGCATATAAGATAAAAACATCAGGAAATGTATTGTGAGTAAAATGGTAAAATACAGATATATATATATAAGAAAATGAAGACACCTTCAAATTAAAATCAACGTACAACGTTTAAAGAGTGTTAACTTGAAAGTAGAATACGCGAGTATAACACCGTATACCTTATACTGTTAATGCATGTGCATACATCAGTATAACAACTGTGCGAAATTATAATAGATGCATAAATTGAGCATGTATAAACGAGAACACAATTCCATGTAGAAAAAAGATCGATGTAATATCAAAAGATATCACACCATTGCAGAACTAAAGAACATACACCAAACACCGCGACCATTCACAACAACAATACATATACTGTGTTGATTATAACATGGGACGTTCGCAGAAATTGTCTAGAATGTAACCTATGTTGAATTTGTTTTTAGTTCTGTAAAGTATCGGTTTGATATCAACCCATGCGTGTGTATAAGGGATTTATTTACAGGTCATCCAGCGTCTTCACGACTGCTTCATGTATAGACCTGCCCGATGGCCAATGAGACCTTAATGTGCCTAGATGTTTTTTTTTGATGGATTATGTTGATGTTGTTGTGTGTGGTTGTTGT